>JAODAL010020792.1:0-68594 GCA_025379985.1 Phyllomedusa bahiana
CGCTGTGGGAGCCCCTGGATGGTGGTGTTGGCTCTTGGACCCTCCGCAGCTGTGGGGCCCCTGGATGGTGGTGGGCTCTATAGACCCTCCAGCACTGGGGGGGCAGTCGGCTCCAAATACTGGACCTTTTTGGTCCCCCTTCGCCCCTTAGTGTGTTCGTGCTGCACACGGGGCTATGAAACAGGTAGAATGACCAACATCTAAAAACCCTGAGCTACTGCGGGTGATAGATTTAGCCTTCCAATATAAAGTGGGCTTTGGTTTAGGAAACCATTTTTTTAAAGTTTTTAACTGTTTCAGTATTAATTCCCCTGTTTTTGCTGACTGAAGCTACAAATATGTAGCTTCGTACGGTTGTAGTGTGATGCGCCTCCAGCACGCCCCCGATCTCAGGCGCATTACAAAGTGTCGCGGGCACACTGTAAAGAGCCTGATATTGGGGGGAAATTTTTTAAAAATGAGAAAAAGGGGGCTGCGCAGTTTTCGGGTGGTTTTGTTAACTTTTTATTAAGAAAATAAGCGGACATTGTTCTTATTTTTTAGGGTAAAAGTCAACAACTCCCACCCCCTAAAAAAAGGAGCTATACTATTTGGGATTAATCCATCCCTCCTGTTTTTCCTCCTTCCTTCCCAGTCTTGCTCCACTTCTGTGTGCCATCGGGAAAAGGGGCCCATGGGGTGAGGAGGTGAACTTGAGGGCGATTTCCACTCCAGCTGAAAAGTGGATACAGTTATATCTAGTCTAGGCACAGCCTCGTTCATACATGTCACTCTAAGGGCCACATGTAACATTAACATTTTTATGTATTCTTATGTAAAATGGAATTTAGGGCCACGTGTATGAAAACTGTCTGTCTAAAACTCACTTTCATACACGTGGCCCTAAATGTCCATTTTACATAAGAATACATAAAAATTACAAAACTATTTTCTAAAATCCAAAAGGATAAATCTGCCCAGTTCTGAATATACATTTAATTTACATCTGCAGATATGAATATATCCCATCCCCTGTTCCAGACCAGGCAGGACGACGTGTATTGTGCGAGCTGCACCAGCTGCTATAATCAGAACCAGAAAATTAAAGGCAAAAAAACATGCACCTGGAGAGGACGACTCAAGGGCTTAGATTTATTGGTTCTTAATGGGAAGAATAAGCACTTGTATAGAGGGAAGCCGGAGGTCGGGAAAGTCTGCAGTGTCTCATAGTGGGGATTGTATCAGACGGTAGGTACGCCTTCTGCTGGCTCTGAGAACAGATGCTGTTTAGAAGGTTGAAGCTGAGCCCGGAGACACAAATCCCATGTGTATCTTAATTTACTGGCTGCTAATCTGCGGCAGGTGACTGTGGTGTATGAAGAATTAAACAATAGGTGATTGAGGACCGGCACGAAATGCAGACACGGGAGCCACCGGGCTCCACATCCAACCTTCCAAATTGCTACAGCAGAAAAAAAGGAGTAATCACTCCTGCAGAGTCGGAGATTGCGCTTAATGGGGTTGTCTCACTACTAGGATTTCTGCTTTTTATGTTAAAGATCTTGCAATATAATATCACAGTAGCTAGCTTGTTCAAACTTCTTTAATTGCGTATTAATTTTTGATTAACCACAAAAACTAGGACAAACATATAAAAATTCAAAAGCGTAGAAAAATGAGCTTTGGATACTTAGTTAAAATCGATGTTGAACTGACGAGACTAACCTTCCATGGAGTAGAGAGGAGTGTTGACTAGACGAGCGCACCTCGATCAGAAAAAACGTTTCGAAGGGCGGCCCCTTCTTTCTCAAGCTGCGTAGTGGGACATCTAATTTTTAAATACCTTTTTCGTATTTAAAAAAAAAAAAACATAAAGTTAAAAATGACCGAAATAAATATTACAAGAAGCTTTCGGCTGTATCCCTCATTCGACCTTTGGGGGCCCTAAAGATTGCTCCTAGTAATGGCTTCCCCGCGTAAAAAAAGGGGTTTTAACCTTCTATTTCCTTGCATTCCACCGCTCCAATAAAACCCCAAAGGGGAGACATTTAAACGCCGGGGTTTAAACTGCATTGAAGTGACGAGCCAAAAAGTTTCCCCAAAACTTGTCGTTTTTTTCTTTATCATTTTTTTTGAATGAACGAATAGCAGATCTATGTTCATTCAAATATGGGTTTGGGTTTTTTTGTTTGCCCTATAAGACAAAAACCGCATGGCATTTTTTAAAGGGAAAACCATTGTGTGGTATTTCATTGAAAAAAATCGCGGAATTTTATCTCTTACAGGGGGGGGATTAATGATAGGTCCCTTAATTATTGACGAGCTTGTACTCCCAGGCAGGGAAAAAGTACCCCTTTTTTTCTGTTTTAATGATTTTTTATATCGATTATTTTTCGAGGATTCAACTGTTAAACCTATGGTACGACTCTTTATAAACGAATTGGGCGGCTCTTTGAACAAGTTCCATACTTTGGTCCCCATTCAACACCTTTCCAAAATTTAGTAATGATTCCTCTTATTGATAAGTGTTAATGGGGGTCCAAAGTATGGAACTCTGTTCAAAGAGCCGCCCACTTCGTTTTTAAAAAAGGTGTACCTGGGAGCGTTGATATCCCCAACATAAGTAAATACGATAGTAAGAAAAACATTAAAACAGAAAAAAAGGGGACATTCCCCGCCTGGGATGTATCAATGCTTCAATAATTAAGGGCCCATCATTTAAACACCCCCCCCTGGTACAGAGATAAAAAATTTTTTTCCGTTTTGGTTTTCCTTATAAATGTCCATGCGGTTTTTGTCTAATAGACAAACAAAAGAAACCCAAACCGCATACGTTTGAAACATAAAAATCTGCTTTGTTCATTTAAAAAGAAAAAATTTATAAAGAAAATAACGACAAGTTTGGAGAAACTTCCCTTTGGTCCACTTCAATCAGTTAACCCCGGGGTAAGTGATCTCCGTTTGGGGTGTATTGGAGCGAGTGGGTGAAGGAAAAAGAAGGGTTAAAAAACCCCCTTTTTCAGCGGGGGAAACCTATTGGGTCAATAGGATGAATCTTTACCCCCAAAGGTCTGAATGAGGATACAGCCGAAAGCATTCTTTGTAATATGTTATCTTCGGTAATTGTTAAAGTTTGTTTTTTTTGTTTTTAATACGAAATGGATTTAAACGTAGCTAGTCCCCACACGCATGCTTTAGAAAAAAAGGCGCCCCCCCTTCGAAACGTTGCTGACGAGTGTGCAGCTCGTCATTGTAACATTTTCCTCCTACTCCGATGGAGTGAATAGTCGTTTCCGAAGCAGTTTAACTTCGGACTTCTGAATCAAGTAACCATCGCTCATTTTTTTTCTGCATTTTGAATTTTTTATGTTTGTCCTAGAAAAAAAAAAATTTTTTGGATTATACAATAAAAATTTTTCTGCAAATAAAGAAGTTTGAACAAAACTGTACTGTGTATTATAAAGTGCATGGGTGGGAAAAGGCAGCTCTTTTACAGCTTGGAGCTAGATGGTATACTGTATAGAATTCATTAATTGAAAGTCTTGCAAAAAACAAGTCCTTTGCAAAATTTTTGGGCCCTTTTAAAAGTGTCCTACCCATTTCCCAAAATCCCCTCTTGTATGGGCTGCATCAGCTCCCCCGGTCGCTATAGCACAGACCCCTCCCATCTTCCGATAGGCTGCAGGCTGGGTTTATAGCAAAACCCGGCTTCTCTGCAGCCCCAGTGGAAACCATAAACACGCAGCTGAATTCAAAATAAACCAAGAAAACAGGACTGAGGTAAGATGAATTAATGTAGTGAGACAACCCCTTTAATGCACCTTTGTCAGTGCTCTGGTTTTGTTAACTAATATTAAGAAAATGAAGCTGGACATTGTTCTTAGTTTTTACTGGTAGAAAGTCAACAACTCCCACTCCCTAGAAAGGAGCTATACTATTTCGGATTAATCCATCCCTCCTGCTTTTGCCTCCTTCCTTCCCAGTCATAGCTCCACTTCTTGTGTGCCATCAGAGGCAAGAGACCATGGGGTGAGGAGGTGAACTTGAGGGCGATTTCCACTCCAGCTGAAAAGTGGATACAGTTGTATCTAGTCTAGGCAATGCTCTGTGAGCTCAACAGCCTGGATACCAAGTTGATCTATTGTACATAGCCAGTCCTGCTCTCAGTTGAGAAAGGGATAAAACTGTATCCAGCCTTGACAATGCTCTGTGAACTAAACAACCAGGACTGCAGACTGACACATTGGGGCAGATTTATCAAAAGTGTCTTACTTTTAGACAGTGTAAAGTTAGGCTAGACAGTTTTATAATGCGCCACATTTATCATAGTGTTGATAAATCTGGTGCAGGTTAGAACTGTCTAGTCTAACTCTGAAACCACAATTAGTTGTGGCTTGCTTTCACACAAGAAATGCCGACAAAATCTGGCCGCATTTTTTTGGTCGCACTTAAGCCACGCCCATTTCCCGGCGGAACGAGGCCCCATTTTACGAGGCCACGCCCCTTTGTCGGCCGAGGCGCAGAAGCGTCTGAAACTGTCTAAAACACATAGTAAATGAGGCGAAAAGCTGGTTTCTGGTGCAAATGGAGCCAGAAATCTGGCGCAACTGCTTTGATAAATCTGCCCCATTGTACACAGCTAGTCTTGCTCTCAGCTAAGTGGATACAGCTGAAACAATGCTCTGTAAGGGCTTGTTCACACGCCGTTTTTGGATCCGAGTTAGATCCGAAAATCGCATAAAAAAAAATGCATTGGTGATCAGATCCAAAACGGATCCAACACATATCCAACACTCAGCTGCATGTTTGGATGCATGTTGTATGCAGCAGGATTGCGGTTTATTATAGGGCTCCTGCTGCATCGTTCGGACCAAGAATTGAGGTAAATTCTTGGAATGGATCCGAAAGATGCAAAGAGACAAGTATTGGTGATCACTTGTGTGAACGCCGTTGCGTGTTTCCAATTAAAAGTAATGTAAATCACATTGCTATTTATTAGATACGGGTCCGTTTAGGGTCTGACCGACGGATCCAAACACGCATCTAAAAGCGTATGTAAACACGGACCCAAAACACTGTGTGAACATACCCCAAGCTAAACAGTCAGTACCAAGATTAAGAGGGCGGTCCCTCGAAACGCGTCGGTGTGTTTGCTACCTGTCATGCCGTTTTCCATTTGAAATTTTAAAGGATGTCCAATAAAGCTGGAATTTTATATTACATATAACAAATTGGATCGATTTTTGGAGCTGCTGGATGTTTGCACATTTTCTAAGGAATCCAGACTGTTACACTGTAAATACTTAGTACTACTTTCAGCTTGGAAAAGAACACAATTACATCCGGTCTAGACAACGCTCTGCGAGCTAAAGAGCCTGTACACCAAGAAGATACACTGTACATAGCTAGCCCTGCTCTCAGAGGGTCACAAGCTGCATGAAAGCTGAGGAGTTCTGCATTTCAACGTTCGATCCTGGCAGTGATTTGCTGACTGCGTGGTCTGCCCCCGCATCTTTCAGAAGCCTCAAGTTGCATCCATACCATAGATCTATACAGGTCATAATGTACCCGCTAACGGACTCAATAATAGCCTCAGAACTGTATAGCCGAGGGTTACTCGGTGTGCTTTAATATGCTTCTGATATGACCTCTCTGTTATTAATCTTTTGCTTCAGTGTTATGATTAAAAACTTAATAAAATATGTTTTAAAAAAAAAAAGTTGCATCCATACTAGTCCCAGTTTCCGCGGCTATTGAGCATAGAACCCAGGGCAGGCATATTGCATATTAAGGCGTCCATGCAATTACTTTCCTTCTGCTACCAAGTGTGAATGATGAACACCACCACTGTTTTACCACTGACACTTACCAGCTTTTTTCCTTTTCGGAGGGGGCATAGCAGCCTGACTGAGGATCAAATCTTGGAAAAAGTTCAACCGATCGTCTTTACTGGGTCTGGAAATGTTAAAAACCTCTTCATACTGAGCCCTGAAAATACACTTCACCTGTGGGGGAAGAAAAAAAAAATCACCACAATCATCACTAGCGTAATATCAGGATGTACGTTTGACGTCTATGATCACTTCGAGCAATTTGAAGACACTGCGTAATGACTGCACTGGAGGATATTCAGCGCACTACATCGTGCCACGGGGTAAAGCCGCAAACGACGGGGAGACTGGGAGAACCGACAACACTTTCTTTACTTAAGCATTTTACCAGGGCACAGAAGAGGAATAACAAAAATCAGCATGAGCTCATTCAGTTTGGGGTTTATGGCTGCAAAAAAAAAATTTTCAAAAGTCCCGAAAAACCCAAACCAAAGCCAGAAAAACTGAGATGAAGAAGAAAAGGTGCAGCATCCCGAAGCACAAACAACTGGAGGAAAGGAATGCTAGAAAAATACATATTTGTAGGAAATAAAAAGCGGAGAGTTACATAGTTAGTATGGCTGAAAAAAGACACGTATCCATCAAGTTCAACCAAGGGTGGGAAAAATGTGGGTGAGAGAGAGAGACAATGACTTCAAGCCCAGCCTCACCACTGGTTAATGCCCTGAAATCCACAAAGCAAGAACCAATCTGCTCCAGTGGAGACCCATCTCTGACCTCAGAGCCTCCACCAGCCAGGATCCAGAATTTTACATGGAAAACTTAGCATTAATATTTTTTTATTCAGGTAGTTATCTAAGCCTTTCTTGAGACTCCCAACTGTTCCTGCTGTAAACCAGCTCCTCAGGCGGCTATTCCACAGATTCACAGTGCTCCACAGTGAAGAACGCTTTTCTCCTCGGAGATTGAATCCTTTTCTCTCTACCAAAGGGGAATCCCCCTTGTCTTTTGAGGGGGCTTTACATGAAAAAAAATTTTTTTCCCCATACTTTTTGTATGGGACCATTATATATTTAAAATAAAGTAAAAAATGTCCCCCAACCCGTCTTTTTCGGGAAACTAAGTTCAACTCTAGTACCCTCTCCTCATAACTAAAATGCTCCATTCCCCTTATAAGTTTGGTTGCTCGTCTTTGCACGCTCTCTAGCTCTATTACATCTTTTTTAACGTGAGGGCGGTAGATTCTGGATTATAGATTTGCTGCTTATATAAAAAAAAAACTAACTAGTCTACATGTGACCCATCTGAACAGTCATCTAAGTGTAGCCACTACCCCTCCTCATGTGACATATCAGCAGTATACAGGAGCAGTGGCAATGCTGAGAGTAGTAGTGTAATCCAAGTACTAATCCCCTTTTGTGCCATCCATACACCCTCAGATTGCTAGCTCTTGCGAGCAGGGCTATCACTCCTCTCCTTGATTCTAATTCGTTAGTAGCTTTAACTGTGTAATGTTTGTTTTTGTCCATACTTATATCCTCTAAACTGTAAAGTGCTGTGCAATATGTTGGAAATATACAGTGGGTACGGAAAGTATCCAGACCCCTTTAAATTTTTCACTCTGTTTCTTTGCTGCCATTTTTTAAGATTAAAAAGTAAATTTTTTTGCTCATTAATGTACACACCTCTGTCCCCCCCCCCATCTTGAAAGGAAAAAAACCTGAAATGTAGATATTTTTACAAATTTATTAAACAAAAAAACCTGAAATATCACATGGTCATAAGTATTCAGACCATTTGCTTACAATCTATGAGGGTATATGGGTGGCACAAAAGGTGATTAGTACTTGGATTACACTACAACTCTCAGCATTGCCACTGATCCTGTATACTGCTGACATGTCACATGAGGAGGGGTAGTGGCTACACTAAGTTGACTGTACAGATGGGTCACATGTAGACTAGTTACGGGTCTTTATATAAGCAGCACATCTATAATTCAGCATCTAAAGGGCTCTGAATACTTTCCGTACCCACTGTATAAAGATATACTAGTAGTAGTACAGGAAGCAACAACAAAAGTTACAATAAATACCATATATCTAATTTTATTTTATCCATTTTTAACTTCTTTAAGGGGTTTTCTCACTACAATAATTAGCTTTTAACAAATAGGGACAGGTAATTGAAGACTTTCTAAATACATTGCTTCGTTGATTTTGCTTTGGTCAGGAGAAAAAAAAAAAGATTTTGTCTACACTTAGAGCCTACACATTTCCCTGGTTACGATCATCTCTCCGCACAATCATGTCTAATTGCTCTAAGTTGTTGTCACTTACTCCGTCCATGGTGAGTTACCTCCAGCAGAGTCTTATCTCTATCAATGGACTTTGAAAACTTCTAATTTAGCTAAGTAAACACCCTTTAGAACTCTCAGCAGTACTTTCAATTTCACAGATTTAATTTGCTTTTCACTCAGATATCCAAATTATATAACCCTATAAATCAAACTCAGTTTCCCCCACTTCAAAACCCTACCCCCTATAAATATAGCCCTATATATCACAGAGCTCAGCTCCTCTCCCTCTATCATATGCTGCTCTCAGATAGGGATGCAGGAAAAAAAACCACCACCAGACAGGTTCACTTTAAGTTTATAAGTGTATTAAATTATCTTTCTTATACTCCACAACTGCATTCACAATTCTGCAGACTTAAAGGAGTTGTCTCCCTACAGAGTTTCATAGGCTGCATGAATGAAATACTCTGTCACTTCCTAGTCAGACTGACTGTGATTTGCATACAGCTCCATGGTGTATTCAATGCTGTGCTTTCAGTTGCAAATTAGTTCAGATTAGCTCAGAAGCTTCTTGGAAACTACAAGCAGGATTTTTTTATCTGATCCCTGAAACAAAAGCCCAATTAGTGCGTTTACTTTTGAATAAATCAAGCTTTTACTGCTGCTCAGCAAGAGGCTGGAGCGACCCATGTGATAAGTCATCACTGCTATCACATAGAAACAAACAGCGGGGGAGAGCTTTTACACAGGTCGGTTACTGAGGGAACTGAAATAGCCAGGGAGGTGATTAATTCACTTGTAGCTCCTTAACAAAAATAGATGAACAAAGCAATATATTTGGAAAATGTCTTCATTTTGTGTTCCCTACAATTTGAAAGCTATTCTTTGTAGCGAGACAACCCCTTTAAGAGGTGAAATTCCATAGCTGGCTGTTTGCAAGGAGCTTGGCATAATCCTGCTGCTTTACATTTTAGGCGATGCAAAAACTCTATACATGAATTCGATACAAGTTTTTAGATATTTTTTTTTCCCCAGAGGAAACGCTTGCTGGCTGCTTTAATTAAAAAGCAGAAGTGTGAGTGCACCTCTTGACTGCAGCACAAAATGAAAATGTGACTACATAGGACAAATCTACATAGAGACAAACTATACAACAGAGATGAAAAGTGGTTTAATAAAAGACTTTACATGCACAAGTACTTCCTCTGTAACCCCAAAAATTCTGTTATATTATCCTTGATAATAGCCAACATGGTGACCATTACACCCATACATGCCTCATCACAAGTGTGAGCACAGCCATAGCCATCTTGCTTACCTCATCTGGCAGCTCCCCGTACACAATTTCAGAGGTAGACAGTAGTAAAATAGGAGAGAATGAGGGAATATCTTGCAGGAGCGTCAGAAAGGTAGCCCTCACAGTTTCACTGACGGCCTCCCACCAGTCGCCAATATGTGGCATGTAAACAACACTGGGTACTGTCCTCCGCGCTTCCCGGAATACCTGAAAAATAAGATATGAAAGACTTCATTAGTGTTGCTCCAATTGGGCCCTGTTCAGTTTGACAAGGAGGTCGCTTACCATAATATTGGGAATCCGGGGAAGTCATTGGAAGTGAAGTTGCACAGGAAGTTATACCAGAAACGATGCCGCAACAGGAAAGTCGCCGGACTGGTAAAACCTCTTGAAGGGAACCCATAGATTATGCCCCCTTGCTTATGATAGCACAAGCTAGTAGTAACAGTGCGGTGTCGCTTAGGGTATGTTCACACGGTATGTTAGATACAATTTTGGAACCGTTTTTAGATGCGTGTTTGGATCTGTGTTTCGGACCCCAAACGGACCTAAACACGCACCTAACATCTATCTAATGTGCAGTGTGATTTTCAATGCTTTAACGGTAAAACCCGCATCTGGGTTCAGACGAGTGATCGCCAATACGTCTTTACATGTGTCTTTCGGATCCGTTCAAAGAATTGTCATGTCAATTCCTTTATCCGATTTGCAGGCAGACGTCCTATTTAAAACTACAGGGTGCGTTCCTGCATGCTGGATGTGATTTACACAGTGCTTTAGGGTGCATTTTTCGGATCCAACACGCCGTGTGAACATACCCTTATTCTATAAGATGCAGCAGTTTCAAAGCATTTGATACTTTAATCTAGCAGTCTGCATCCTGTTCTGCCAGAGAAGAGTCCAGCTTATTCATGAACAGGTGATTAGCCCCCGCCCACCACAAGTAACCCTGCAACTTACAGGGGGGCTGTTTTCATCTTTTAATTCTGACATATGTAGATAACCACTAAAACAGCAGTGGGAGGGCCTGCACCTGCTCATGAATAAGCTGGACTCTTCTCTGCTGACAGGCTGATAACTTACCAGATTGGAGCATAAATGCTCCTGAAACTCCAGCATCTTACAGAATAAGGACACCGCACTGGAAACAGCATGTCCGTCAATAGGCTTGTGCTGTCCTCAGGGGGCCCAATCTACGTGACAAGTTCCCTTTAACTCTAACTGTAATTTAGTGCTATGGTTACAGTCAAATTTTTGTCAAAAAACAAAATTGGGCCAACTCGAACGTCTTTGATTTGGGTTGCATTGGACTTTAATTTGCATTTGCACTGGACTTAAAGCGAACTTGTCAATTGGTTTAAAGGGAATGTGTCATCAAAAATTAACTATTGTTTAACTCACTTTTTTATGTTAACACATTTTTTAAGAATTTTTGGTTATAATTCCTTGTTTAATTTTTTTTATCACATTTCTATTATTTAATAATTCTTAAGTCCTGCAGTTTTCACTTTGGCCACTAGGCCTTGTTTGACACAGCTTTAACAGCTATGTAGAGAAGTTGCTTTAAGCAGCTTCATGCACATAGGACACATTAGACTGTTTTGTCCCATAGACCTCTCAATAGGGAGAGTTTTTCTAATCATGCTGTGTGAGTAGGAAGAGATCAACTAGTGCAGGGAGGAGAGGGGTGAGAGCTGTGATAACTCCTCTTGTGTATGGTGGATCCTGTGTTATCTATTCACTTGGGTGTCTCTTTCAGATTGACCGATGCTTGTGTTAATTATGAGCAGACAACTTGAGTAAACTTTATCATATAGTACAGGATGTGTCAGGACTGTTATTAGGCTTAGTGGCCAATGTCGAAAACTGCAGGACTAAGATTATTAAAAAATATTGAAGGTGATATGGAAATAATTAAAATAAAATTCATAACCAAACAATTCTTAAAAAATGTGTTTAACATAAAAACGTGAGTTAAACAATAAGTAATTTTTGATGACACATTCCCTTTAACTGCAGACGCCAAGCTAACATTTTACCAATGCCTTAAAGGGGATGTCACAGATATATGTACATAATCACTATACAAATGTTACCCTCCATGGGCGAGATCCCGAAGTAATGATGTATACAGCCATGCAAAGCCTCTCGCATAGCCAACAGAAATAAAAATATAAAAAAGTTTACATGTTAATTTCAGTGTTTAAAAAAGAAAAATGCTAAAACTGCAATTTTCACTCCGCCCGCTAAACCAACTAATAGTCCGACACTTCCTGTTCTGTAGAGATCACTTCTCAGCAGTCTCCTAATTCTCATCATAAGCAAGATTACACCAAAGTGTAAAGATAACAGAGGATCCAGCACCCACAATAGGAGACAGACATAGCTCTCCTCTTCCATATACAGTGATCTTTTCCCAGGTCATAGATCATGCCTAGAAAATTCACCCCATAGAAGACACAACATCTATGTTCACAGGTTCTATGTCCAATGAGCTGCAGCAAACTAACCCTCTAAAGCAGGCATCCTCAAACCACGGCCCTCCAACTGTTGGGAAACTATAACTCCCATCATGTATTTATATAATATATATAAGTGGGAATGATGGGAGTGGCAGTTTCCCAACAGCTGGAGGGCCACAGTTTGAGGATGCCTGCTCTAAAGACTGGTAAAAGCAGGCCAGGTAATATGGCTGCCTCCATAACCATGTACAGAAAATATTATGTATGAGATCTAAATTTAATTACAAAAAACGGATAAAAAAAACATTATGGGCAGTACATTCCCTTTAGGTACTGTCTTATAAGGAGAGCGCAGAACAGGATGGAGTTATCATCTACTTTTCCGGGAGATAGAGAGGAATGAGTGAGCATGAGTCTGCCGCTTGGGGAAGCTCCCATTTCTGCATGCATCAATTCTTGCTCCTCTAGTGGCAGCTTTATAGTGCAAAAATCTATATATTTAGCACATCTTTGCATATGGAGAAACTATGTACTAAAAAGTCGATAACCAAAAAGCCTATATTATCATTTCACTGTACCACCTGGCACCTGTCTGCTGATAGAGCAAATTCACTGGGCCCTTTAGAAAGTATACGAGAAAAAAAAACAAACTGACAAAACACACTGAACGTTAGTAAAAATTATATTGCTTTTCTATATGTTCTCACCTTTCGTTGAAGACATCCATGACTCAGGGAGAGATTTTCTGCTGTAAATTTATCAATATTAATGTATCCTCTATCTTATAAGGGCATGTCCCCACTGCACGGGTTGTCGGCCGGTTTGCGGTTTTGCAGACCGCCTGAAAAACCGGCCAAAAATGAGCACAATGGTGCTCTATGGAAAACCCGCAATTACAACTACCAACCCTGCAGCGGTCCCCACTCAACAAGGTTTTCCGTTCGGCGGTCTTATACCGCCGCCAAAGCATTCTACAAGCACAATCTTCAGTCGGTTTTTTGGACGGAATCTGTGCTTGTGAATGTGAAGGGGGAGGGCTTTTCTCCGATCATTGCAGAAAAAAGCTGCCCCCTCCACGACCGGGTAAACCGACCGGTACTTGTCCTCTGCCGTGGGAACGCACCCCAAGTTCTGATTAAAAAATCCCAATAAAATGTGAAGAAAAAAAGTAGCTAACCCATAACATAATGACCGTCAATCAAAATAAGGACCAATAGACCAAAAAGAAAAAGGGAAGTGCAAGTCCTGACGAAGCTTAAGAGAAATGCGCATTGGGTGTATCCACCGGTTACTTATTATTATACTATATAATTTTGTTTTGCTTCTTTGCTTTATATTAGTTGAAATCTATATTTATTCACATTATTATTTATACACTGTTGGGGAATTTATCTTTTTTTGTATATTAATATATTGTTTCGACTAAATTTACAAGATCTTGTATTTATGATTTTCTGATTTATATTGGGGTTTACTTTTCAGCAGCATTTTTCAGTTATCCAGAAGTCTTTTTATTTATACTTGTGTATTGTTATATTTGTTAAATATTTCTTGCATTTTTTTTTTTTATACATTTGGGTAAGTGTGGTTGTGTTTGGCGTATTGCCTTCTAAGAGGAGAGTTGCTGTCTGCCTGTGGCGGATCAAAGGGTTATAAGATAAGTGGTTTAGCGAGTATTATGAGCGTTGCGAGTGCTGTATGTTTTGTTTTAAGTGCCTCTTTATTAGCTTAAGTGTGGGACTTAATATTGGGAATTCGTAGAATTTGGGGTTTAGGAAAGGGAGTAGATGGCAGTATTATACATTTTTCATATTTGTATGTTTATTTCTTTTTTTTTTTTGTAACATCCCATGAGTTCCATGTTCGACATTGCTGTCAGTGCACAACCGGGTTTGTGCAATGTATGCCTATACCTTGAGCAACAGTTCGAGGGGGCATACTGCTGTGCAAGATGTGTGAAAACTGCACATTTAGAAGCCCGGATCCTGGATCTAATGACAAGTGGCGACACTGAGATCCATTGCCAACTTGGAAGCGAGATTTACTGCCTCACTGAGCAATCACTCGCAGAGTGTAGATGCTGAGGAGGGTGGTTTGGTAGCATGGAGGTGCAAGGAACATGAGGGAGCTAGCTGGGTACAGTCAGAAAGGAAGGGCTAGAGGGAAGAGTGTCTCAGGGAGCTAGTCCTGATCTGGTGCACCCCAACAAATTTGCAGATTGGCAGAATGAGGGGCGATGTCAGCTCAGAAATAGCATTGCTGCAGCAAGACACTATCCCTGTCTGCTCCAGTAAGTATGGGGAGGAATAGGAGTAGCAGGTCAGGCTAGACAGGTGCTAGTACGTTGGGGAGGGACTCCATTTATTAGGGGAACAGACAGGGCAATCTGCCTAAAAGACCGGGATCGTTGAACAGGGTGTTGTTTACGTGGGGCCGGGTTCAGACATATCCGCGGATCGGGTTGAAAGATTGCTGGGTTAGGGAGCTGGTGAGAATCAGCTGTCATGGTCCCACATTGGCACCAATGACAAAGTTAGAGGTAGGTGTGAGTTGTCCTTAAATAAATGACCTGTGCAATGGAAACTCTTAGGCACAAAGCTCAAGGCAAGACTCCAGGGTAATATTTCAGAATTATTACTGTTCCACGGGCACACATCCAGAGAGGCAAAGGCGAGTTATTTGAGAGGTGAATAAGTGGCTCAAAAATTGGTGCTGGAAAGAGGGATTTGGGGTTTTTGGAGAACTGGGACGACCTGACTTCTGCTTGGCTACAGGCTCTATGCTAGGGATGCGGCTGCAACCTAAATGGGGTGGGTCGCTGCTGTTTTGGGGGACTACAATGGCCAGGAAGTTGGAGGAATATTTAATAGGGAAATGGGGGGGGGAGAGGGAAAACTACAATATAGCATGCAAGGATAGTGAGATAGAGTGCTGGAATTGAGTAATAAATATCAGGGGGTGGAGTGGAGGGATGGGGTGTAGCAATAGTTAAAAAGAATAGGGAGAAAGGAATACAAACTGGAAAATCTCTAAATTGCTCATGGCTGACATGCCTGGGAGTCTGACCAACAAAATAAATAGACTAGAAGTATTAATTGTGAAGAAAGTATGACATAAGTGGGGAATAACAGGAGACATGGGCTGGAGAGAGCTTACGAGTGGGCGGTAACAAACTTTTGCAGGGTTACAGTACTTTTTAGAAGTGATCCGTAAACCCGGAAGGGTGGGAGGTTGTCTGTCTCTATGTAAAAAAAAAAATTTTTTTTCCTGTCTGATAGCCAACACCTGCGGGAAGATATAGGTACCGGTACGTGAACAGGTGAATCACTATGGGAATATACATGGGGGAAGTAACAGTTATATAATTCGAATAGGGGGTATGCTATATGGCCTCCATAATTAAAAGAACCCATAAGAAGATATGTTCCTCAGGCAAATAGATGAAGCATCTAATACAGTATGGAGGTTGTCATTCTGGGCGACCTTTAACTAGCCAGGACATAACTGGAGAGCTGAAACTGTAGCTCTCACAAGGAAACTTGTTTTTTTCTATAACTAATGATTATTACATTTCCCAAATGGTGCAGGAACCGACTAGAGGAAAGGCCTACTAGATTAATATTGGACTAATTAGACCTGACAGAGTAACAAAGGTTCAGGTTGTGGGGCACAAGGGAATAGTGGACACCATAATTTAATAACATTCCATTTATCCTTCACTAGTCTTTTGTCATGGAGCCACAAAACAATGAAATTTGAGGAAGGCTAAATTATTTACCCTGATTAGAGAGGCACTAATACTGTATTGACTGGGACAAGGTGTTTAAAATAGCACAGAACAAAACATAAATGGGAGATCTTTTAAAAACATCTTAGGCGCCACTGTGAGAGGTACCTCCATATGGAAAAAAATAATTAGAAACAGGAAAAACCCAATGCTGGATCAACAGAGATGTAAAGGAGGCAATAAAAAACAAAAAGAAAGCATTTCAGCTTACTAAAAAAAGGAGGAGCAAGTGAAAGAGCCGCTAAGAGATATACGGAAGAAAATAAAGTGTGTAAATAAAGATAAAGGCTGCAAAGCTACTGAGACAGAAAAGAGTATTGCCATTAGAAAGTAAACTAACCCCTAAATATTTTTGTAAATATATAAATAGTTAAAAACATTAAAAAAGAAAATGTTGGCCCTTTAAAAAATAGAGGAAGAGAGACTAATAGAGGGCGATGAGAAAAAAGCAAACTATTAAACAATTTCTTCTCCACTGTATTTACCGGAGGAGGATCGAGCTTTCCTGTTGAACAGAGGGATGAGGTAAACTCCAACTTAAATGTTTTTGGCTTACCAGGGAGAAGTGCAGCTCCGCCTTAGTAAGATTAAAATAGACAAATCCAGGCCCTGACGGCTATACATCGCGTGTTCTAAGGGTTTAAGTTATGTGTTAAATAGGCCCCTATTTTTAATATTTATGGACCGTCTAAAAACGGGGTATGTCACCAAAGGATTGGCGCCCATACGTAACTGTGGTACCAATATTACAAAAAGGGGGTCTAAAGTGATCCTGGAAAACATACAGTCCTTGGTTACAGCTTAACCTCTCGTGTAGGTGTAAATGTTTTGAGGGTTTTCTTTGAGATGATATCCTGGGAGTAATTTTCCTCCCCCCCACTGAAAATAATTGAATAACGCCGTTCCAGCTTGGGTTTATGAAGGGATCCGGTTCCTGTACAGGACTAATCTCATAAGCTTCTATGAGGAGGTTAGTTCCATACTGGATCTGGGGTGAAGCACTGGATGTAATATATTTGGATTTTTCTATAGCATTTGATACTGTTCCATCATAAAATTTGGGTAGTAAAATGAGAATGCTTGGGACTGGCGGGGAAAAATGTGTGCAGTGCGTAAGAACTCGGGCTCCCTGATAGAAAACAAGGGTGGTAATTAACGGTGATACTCAGACTGGATCCTCTGTTACTAGCTGGTTCCACAGGGACTCAGTATTGGGCCCCCTATCCTCTCTTTAACATTTTCATTAATGAACCACACCCTCTTACACAGGGATCTACACAGTAGAATATCGATCTCGTGCAGATGATACTAAGCTCTGTAAAGGATCACACAATGGAGGATGTGTTATTACACAAGGGAATGTGGATAGGATGGAGGCCTGGGCAGAGAAGTGGCAGATGAGGTTGAACACTGATAATATGCAAGGTTATGCACATAGTGGGAGGAAAAATCCATTACATGATTACATGTTATATGGAAAAAACACTGGCGTAAAAGTGACATGGAGAAGGACTTAGGGAATCCTAGTGGACAGTAAAAACTTAACTGTAGCAGCAGTGTCAGGCAGCAGACTGCCAGGCTAATCTCAAATAGGATCATGGGGTGTATTAAAAGAGGGCATAGGAGGCACATGATGGGAACATTATTTCCCACTATACAAATGTCAATGGTTAGTCCATCACATGGAATATTGTGGTACAGTTTTGGGCACCAGTGCACTAGGAAAGGACATTGTAGTGCTTGAACAGCGTACAAAGGCGGCAAACTAAAAATAATTTAAAGGGCGTGGGTGGACTGCAAATATCCAGAAACGATTAGCAGTGTTAGGGTTATTTAGTTAGAGAAAAAGCGGCTTCGCGGGGGACATAATAAATGTGTTTAAATCATTAACGGGCCAAATATAGAGATCTCATAAAGATTTATTTATTACCCAGGATTGTATACTAGAACAAGGGCGCATTCTTACGTCTTGGGAAAGAAAGTTTTCTACATAACTTAGAAAGGGTTTTTACTGTAAGCGCAGTGAGACTGTGGAACTCTATGCCAGAGGAAGGAAATTGTCATGGTGAATTCATATTACAGAGTTTAAGATGGGCTTGGATGCATTTCTGGAGCGTGATAAATAACAGTTATATAGTGACCTAGGATTGAAGAATGGCTTGGATATATTTCTAGAATACGTCAATATAACAAGTTATTAGTGACCGGATTCTAGAGGGGGGTCGTTGAATCCAGGATTTATTCCGATTGCCTGATTGGAGTCAGGAGAAAGAAATTTTTTCTCTAACATGAGGTCAATTGGCTCCTTACCTCTATGGGGGTTTTTGCCTTCCTTGGAACAAACACTTTTAACACTTTAGCAACACTTTAATAAATGGGCTGAACTGGATGGATGTATGTCTTTTTTCGGTCTGACACACTATGTAACTATGTAACCCATAACATAGTATAACAAGGTATTAGATTTGTCAGTGCGAAATGGGTCTTTCACTTACGTAATGATAATTAAGACAGACTGTGTCGTTGAGCAATGGAAGGCAAATATTTAGGCAGGAATTTCCAGATGACACTTACATTATGAAACAGCAGGGATAAAAGTAACCCAGTTTTCTCCTTTGTACGCAGCCTTAATCTGTTTGACATCTGGAGCTGATTAGCAGCTCACTACAATAGACAGGATATTCTGCCAGATGACAAATACAGATGTCGCATGTGGATTTACTTAGCTGGGATGAAAACAAGTCAGTTTCCACCTTAATAGAATTTTCGGTCATCTTCAAAATCTGTTTTTTTTTTTTGTTTTTTTTATTTAAAAAAAAGCTAAAAAACAAAGATTAGAAAAAAAAAAAAGTCAATTTCCTTGTACTATAAATATCTGAATTCGTCACCAGTCAATAGTTAAAACACATAGCAGGCTCCGTTTTCTCATTTCTAAATCCCTTTGGTCATTTTTGCATACAATGCTTTGCGAAAGTATACGGCCCCCCTTGAACTTTTCAACCCTTTGCCTCATTCAAGGCTTCCTCAAACCAAAGATACTAAATTTTATTTTTTTCTGTGAAGATGATCAACAACAAGTGGGAACAATTGTGAAGTGAATGGAATGAAAATTTAGGGATATTTTAAGCTTTTGTATCAATAATAAAACTGAAAAGTGGGGCGCTTGATATTATCGGCCCCCTTACGTTTAATATTTGTAGCGCACCTGTTGTGCAATTACAGCTGCAAGTGCTTGGCTATCGTCTCTATCAGTTTTGCACATCAAGAGACTGAAATTATGCGCAGTTATGCGCCTAGGTTTGGCGTCAAATTCTCCAGATATGGTGTGACACGCCCCCAGAAAGCCCCACATTTTTGGCGCATTACAAAGTGTCGGGGCTGGCGCCGATTGTGCACGTTTGGAATGCTGACTGCTATTCCTATAATCAATAGAACAGCGGCTACGACAGCTTTTTGTCACAAAGTATGCAAGTATACTGGTGCAGTCCCGTTCATACATGTCACCCTTAGTTGGGCTGTGCATTTACTGACAGCGCTACTGGATTCCTGGAGGCCGATAAAATGTAGGACAGCAACACTAGAACCATGGATTAGGATCACTTTCAGCAGAATGCATTAGTTCATAGACACTTTAGATATGTTCACAAGGCTGATTTGGACGTTAATTGTAATATGGGTTCAGCCGATTTATACAAATTTGATTTCAATTCCCTCTGCATTTTTTGCAATGGATAATCAGCCCCTGTGCAATTCTTGAAGCTTATTCAGCTCTGAAATTCAATGCTCAACCTTT
This sequence comes from Phyllomedusa bahiana, assembly GCA_025379985.1. NCBI lineage: Eukaryota > Metazoa > Chordata > Amphibia > Anura > Hylidae > Phyllomedusa > Phyllomedusa bahiana. The sequence goes on from JAODAL010020792.1 coordinate 19,449, forward strand.
ACATAGTTAGTGGAGGCTCAAATCTGATTCAAAGTTCAGGATCATAATCACATCTTAAAAAAAAAAAAAAAAAAAAAAAAAAAAACCCTCTATTTCCGCACAAATTCGACATGGGTTTTACACACAGGTTCTGCACCAAATTAGTGCTGTAAATCAGCCAATTAATTCCTATTGATTGCCCAAGACTGCGTGTGCTTTGCAGCAAATGCACTGTCTATACCAGAGGTGTCAAACTGCGGCTGTTGGGAAACTACAACTCCCATGATGCATTTATATAATCTTTAACCGTGGGATTGGTGGGTGTTGTTGTTTCCCAACTGCTGGTGGGCCGCAGTTTGACACCCCTGGTCTATACAAAATAAAAAAGAGGTTGTCAGGGAGATATAAAGCTACGATATTCTCTCACTTACACAAATTTAACCCCTACAGGTCGCAGTCATTTTTGTTTTTTCTCCCCGCATTGCAAGAGCCATAACTTTTTTATTCTTTGTCTACATAGCCATATGAAGGCTTGTTTTATGCAAGACAAGAAATACTTTTTAATGGTTCAATTGACTATAACATATAACGTACTGGGAAAACCCAAAAAACAGATTATGATGTGGGGAAAACATGGAAAAAAAACGCAATCGTACCACTTTTGCGGTTTAGCTTTTATGGAATGGACTCTTCGGTATAAATGATGTATTATCTGTGTTCTGTATGTCAGTATGATTCCAGTGTTCTCAAATTTGTAGAGGTTTTGCTATGTTTTAGTAATATAAAAAAAAAATTATATTTTTAAAATTTTTGCCATTTTCTCTGGCCAATAAATTTTTTTGGTTCTTCCACATATGAAGCTGAGGGCTCATTTTTTGTTGGTACCATTTTGGGATACATGGAACTTCTTGATCCCTTTTTATTTAAATTTTTGGGGACATTAAAGGACTAAACAAAATTGGTCTCATATCTTATGGGATAAATTAGATTATATTTTAATAGATCAGAATTTTACGAATGCAGCAATACCAATTATGTGTTACTTTTTCATTTATTTCTAAAATAGCAATAGCTTGGGGGGGGATTTGAACCTAAAGGTGGCAGTACTATTATCAACCAATCGTCACTGCATGATTACGTCGCGGAGAACCGATCAGGGAGCGGAACGGTGAGTAGCATGGTTTTATCTGTATTTAGACCTTCTCCTACAGTGTTAACAGCAAAGGATCGGAGACAGTCTACCGATTTCTGCTGTTAGCAGCAGCTGCCAGCTGAAATTATCAGGTAACACTTGCCTCGTTTGGAGCAGGCTCAGCATCAAAGCCAATGCCATACACCTTTCAACCTATATGGGAACATCCAAATGCATGAAGGGGTTAAAGGTGGTACATAAATAGTCTATTTAACGAAAAAGTAAAAAAAAAAAAAAAAAAAAAAACACACCCAAAAAAAACCATCAATCACCCATCAATCACCACTGAATCACGTGGTCTTACCCTAAATCTAATTAAAGAAAAATGAAGTTTGAGACTTTACCATGATACATAATGTGGAGATCGTGCTCAATCAAATGAACTGCTACTAGAATGGGAATGAATTACTGATGCTGCACCCACTTCCCGCAGTCCCTCATTGCTCTTCCACAACCCTCAGGGGAAACACAGCTTGTGAGTTTCTACCGACAGTTGCTGATATCTTGAGGATACTGATGTATTGTAATGCGCACAGGCCGAGTGCAAGGGAACTTGATAAAATTAGGCAGAAGCGGACTGTCCAGACAAGAGGTATCGAGGCAGATGAGTAAACTTTCTAGATAGTACACAAAGCAGTAATGCTTAGATTATAACAGGACATAAGTGTTGAATACAAGACCAAAGCACCTGGTTGTTCAGAAGGCTTGATAATTTGTCCAAAATTGGATAGCCCAGCACATCAGGACATTATTGGTGGAGTGCAAGGGCAGCAGTTTGCAGCCTTTAAAAGCACCAAATGAAGAAGATCCCTGTACCTCTGAGCGAGAGGTACACACCAATGGTTCTGAATTTCTAATGATCAGACATTCATGGCAGTTCCTAGGAGGACCTGATTATATGAGGCGAGTAGTTGGATTTTCCCCCCTTGGGGGCTCAGCAGCATATTTTCAGTAAAAAGGGAAGGTGGACAACCCCTTTGCAGGCAAGGTTTTTCAATTTTATTTAGCAATCTGCAGTCCAAAGAAATGGTTTGAACCATGGGACCACAGCTGTCATTCTATAATTACAAGTAGAAAACCTAGCTCCTAAAAGTCTGCGTGCAGCTCTAGACAGTGCAATGTAATGAAGATTCGGAAACCCATTAGAGACGAACCCAGCAGCGTTCTACTAACCTGTGCACAAGACTCCTCAGGAGTTTTAGCGCTGACTGAGTAAAGTGCTGGCAGGTCCAGTCTATGCACGGAGAACTTTTCAAGAATGTGATGACGCACAGCTGGTAGCAGAGCGTGCGAGGTCTGGCCTGAGCCAGGATCCCACAAGAGAAAAGGGGGGAAAGAAACCTGGAGCCGGGTAGGAGTCGGCTGGTGACGAGCTGATCTGCAAAAACAAGATAGAACGTATCAATTAATGCAAGGTAAACTGGAAGACCATCAAGATGGTCGAGTAGTTACAATACACACAAAGCCCATAGAAACGAGCGATACCAGTCCTAGGTATGAGGCAGAATAACTACTTCTAGACACCTCCTTTAACGTCTAACTCTTTGGTCAGTACTTAAAGGGGATGTCCTTTCCTTTTTACCATACTGCTCCCACTTAGAAAAAAAAAAAAAAAAAAAAGTTATACTCACCTCTCCCCGCACCTCAGAGCCAGTGCTGTGCCCTCTTATGCTCTGCTGGTCTTCTATTTTTTTTCTTGCTTCTTCTGAACAGAAACGTCACCACTGCAGCCACTGACGTCCTCATTCAGACAAAGCAAGAAGAAAAAAAAAACAGACGTTCATCGAAGAGTGAGGAGCACGCAAGCACTGGAACCGAGGTGATGGGGAGAGTTTAATTTAAAAACAAAAAAAAGGCAGCAGTATGGTGGATGAAAAAGAACATACTAAGTGGACAATGCCCTTAAAGGAAATGATAAACTTTAATATTACGTGAATGTTTATAAGGGTCTCATTTAAAGCCCCGGTTGAGTGCAGCTGAAGACCAGACAAACATGAGAAAGACTGACTGGTAGGGTGGCAATGCCTAATACCCCTAAAAATAAGAGGCTGAAGCTGTTGTACGCTACACCAGCTTACTTATACGCTTTTAGGAGGAGGAGGAAGGAAGCCACATTAATGTACCTACATTGCGGTCTACAAAGTTTGGGCAAAAACCCCATTTACAGATCACCATTGACACAAACACATAGGGCACCAATGCGAGTTCAATTACCAAAAATAACAGCCCTGGTGTACCCTCCCTTTCCCAGCCACTCACGTTATAAAGTGGAGGAAGGGCTTGTGGGGAGCAGCTGGCTGTTTCTTTGGTGATCCTGAGACAGAACTCACATCAAATATGGACAACGGGTTTTCATCCTCGCTGTCGTCAAGCAGGAGGCTTGCATCGCCTGAAGACAAGAGAACACTAGCGTAAGAAAAGGAAATCTCAGCAACCATCCAAATGTATAGACACAGTAAACACTATCTATGGGTGTCAAACTCTGCTCCGCAATGCAGTAAGTTTTTGGCCCGTCAGATAATTTACATTTTTGTATTACACCTAGGCAATGTTATCCAGGGCCTGTGCCCTGGATAAAACCGCCGCTGCCCCGAACCTGAGGTCACCGGGTTCCAAGCCGCTGCTGCGGGCCCGAAGCGTCGAATGTCTCTTCAAGTGTATGCCTGTCCTATGGATGCCGCAGACAAGAGCGTAAAAGCTCCCTGCCCAGTACTCCAGCGGGTCGCAAGCAGGCTTGCGGCCCTTTGGAGTCTCCAGCACAGGCAGTGTATGTGGTCACGCTGCCTGCACGGCATGATGATGGCACGCCGGCTGTGCGGGAACGCCGGGAGCAGCGAGAGCTTCAACAGGGGAACAGAAAAGAGGCGAATAATGTTAGTTTTTTATTTTTAATTTACCCTATATGGCGATCATACATCTACCACACGGGGGGACCTATTTAAGTACCTACTTACTTGGGGAGCCTATATATCAAATTACTGTGAGCCCTTCAAACCGTGCTGACCTATATACCTATCTACATTTTTTGGAGGAGGGGGCCGCCCTATGGAGGGGGGCTATATACCTACCTTTCTACTGTAGGGGACTTAATAAACTACCTGCAGTGGTCCATATATACCTGTCTCCGTACTAAGGGTGCCTATATATTTACCTACAAAGGGTACTTATATACCTCCTTACTAATGGGACTTATATACCTACCTACCAAGGGGCTATATACCGACCTACTGTAGAGACCTATATACCTACCTACTGGAAGGGGGGTCTACATACCTACTTAATGGGGACCTATAAAGGAACGATGCGCAGCCTGAACATGAAGTGGGAATCTGAAGCTGGCTGTGAAGAGTAGGCTGTGTAAAACAGCCAGATCGGAAAATCTCCTTAAAGAGCTCATGTATAAGTTAAATTATGACAGCACACAGGTTCATCATTACCATCCTTCTTGTGGTCTCTGCTAAACTCAGCGTGAGGAAACACTTTGTGCAGGGCGCAGAGTATGTCTGAGAACGTCCTCTGGAGCAGCGGCCTTATGACGAGCGAGAGCGCATGCCCAGGAGACATCACAGCACGTTGAGAAGCAGGCACAATGTTTTTCATTGCATGGTAGAAATCATGGGCACCAAGAACAACTGAAGAAATGTCCAGCTGTAGCTTCTGACTGCTGGCATAGATCTGGGGGTAGCGCCGGCGAAGGGCAATCAAGGCAGCCTCAGTGCAAAGTGCTTTAATGTCAGCTCCACAGTAGCCTAGAGTGTAATAAATAGGAGGGGAAAAGAAAGAAATTATTAGCACGCACAGCGTCCACAGATCCACGATGCAGTCATTTGTCAGTAGTCATCTCTTAGGCAGTGCCTAATATCAATAGATCGCTATATGTAAATGGGACGCTCTTTTGCCGTGTATAAATGAGCTTGAATTAGGCGAGGCCAGAATGACAAATGAAAAATCTTTGCAAGTAGTCGAAATGAAGAATCTCCATTAGTTTTCGGCATACAGCTCCCCTGCAGATGTATCCATATTACCAGACTACAAAGCCTGTGCCGCCCGATCCTGCAGTCCTAATCCCATACATATGCCACTTTTAGGGTATGTTCACTCGGTGTGTTGTGTCCGTGTGAACATACATCAACATACGGTGATCACTCGTGTGGACGCCGATGCGTGTTTCAAAGTAAAAGCAATGTAAATCACACTGCTATTTATTAGCTGCGTGTTTGGATCCGTCTGTCGGACAATAAACGGACCCAAACACGCAGCTAATAAATAGCAGGGTGATTTACATTGCTTTTACTTTGAAACACGCATCGGCGTCCACACGAGTGATCACCGATGCGTGTTTACTTGTGTCTTTCGGATCCGTTCTAAGAATTGACATGTCAATTCTTGGTAAGAAAGACGCAGCAGGAGCCCTATAATAAACTATAGGGTGCGGCTGCATGTTGGATCCGTTTAGGATCCAATCTCTGCTGCGTTTTTGGATGCGATTTTCGGACCCAAAAACACAGTGTCAACAACCCCTTACTTTTGCAGCTACTTTGCATTTGTTACTAGATAGAAAAGATCACCATTGCCGGTTTTGATTATAGTCAGTTACAACGGAGACGCACAAGTCTGCACAGGAGCTGCAGATAGAAAACAGACTATCTTGGTAAGACCATTTGCAAAGATGACTCGCTTCGTATTTTTAATGCACAGTTTTCTCTAAATACGGGGTTGAGGAGCCGCAAGTGGCTCTTGGGACCCCTGCACATGGCAATCCTGCTGTTGCCAATACTGTTCTGGCACCTGATAAGGCATAGCATTGCTGCTGGTAGCAATCATCAGGGTAAGGCCCGGCTAACATCTCAAAGGTTCCCGATTTATTAAATGATGACCAACAACGGCACCTGGGGGACTACATCTACTGAAAAGGGGTCCACTGGGTATCCGTTATAGAGCAAAATGGTTTAAATGAAAAGAAATTCTGATGGAATCGGAGACCGAGGCTCTGAACAGAAGCTCTATTGCAGATGTGAGCTAGGCCTAAAAGCCATTTTAATACTCAACGTGGCTCAACATACTGTACTGGAAAGTGGCTCCTGATCTACAAAAGTTTGTGGACCTCGGCATCAGAACAACAAAAAACATACCTAAAGGCTATGATCACACGGCTTATTTCGGGGCGTATTTGCAGATGTAATTACGTCCGCAAATACGTTTCAAATACATGTCACAAAGTGTGGCACGTATTTAGCGCGGCTTAAAATGGGATGTATTTCAGTCCGGAATTCAGTCCGTACTGCGCGAATTACGGCTGGAATACGGCCCAGTCATTACGGTAATCCACAGTTCTCATAGAGAATTATGGATTACGTCTCCTCTCCCCGCTCGGTGAATCCGCCGCGGGGGGAGACAAGTGACATGTCATTTTCTGGCGGCGTATACGCGCCGCTAGCAATGATAGTCTATGGGCCGGCCAAGTACATGCCCCCCGCTCCCGACCACACGGCTTATTATATATAAGCCGTGTGAACATAGCCTTACATGGCGAAAATAAGTCACGGAATTACACCTCATGTGAACGACGAGGCGTATTTTACATTGGAATCAATGCTAATCTAATGGTTCATTATTTGAAACGTATTTCAGGACATATTTGCGGACGTAATTACCTCTGCAAATACGCCCCGAAATAAGCCGTGTGAACACTGCCTAAATGTGAGGACCGGCTTTATATTGGGCCTCTGATGACTATATACATTTTACAAAAGACAAATCACAAGTTTTCACAGAAGTGGGACTTTGAGCTGGAACCTTCACTATTAGCTAAACCTAAGGGCCCCGAACCTCTTGTGGAGATCTCCAAACTAAACACTGGCGTCATGCCCATAGACTGGATTCAGCTCTGCAGACTTCCTATTGAGCATTTATTGTAGGAAAATAATTTTTTATGTAACAAAAGTCCCAAGTGAACTGCGCCTGCAGCAACTACAAGTATCTGGCAAATGTTTCTCAACTTTGGATAATGGTTTGGTACACTAAATCCCTTATTAATAAAAAGAAAACAAGAGCGCAGAAAAATGAAGCTGTGGGTGGCCGCCTCAGAGACATCAGAATGGCACTTGAACAAAAACCCCTTCCGGCGCCTGGTCAGAAGCAGACAGGCAACAGTAAAGGGGTCCCTAAAGATACAATATATACCGTCTAGCCTGTGAGACAGTATATGCCATGAAAACGTACCCCTGAAGCACAATTAATACAAGGAGGACTGCTATAGTGGAATGTCCACTCCTAAATATCACTGGGTCAACACTGACTGCTGATTGATTTCATAGGTTCCAAATGGCGGTCAGTTTTGTTTTTCTGATAGAGAGCAACAAAGCGGTTACTGCTGTAAATCTATATTAAGAAATAAATTAGCACAGAATGTGGGACTTAAACACCATGGTAAAGGGGGATAGTCAATAAGGCTTTAATTTAGCTAAAGTATACGAAGATATGCAACAAATGCAATATACAGTCAAGTCACATTATTATGACCAGCTAGACGGGCTGGGAGTGACTAAGTTCCTGGTATGTGGTCACAGGTATCTGGATCCATGCTGACTACATCCCACAGCTGTTGGAGGATCCATAGAGCCAACACCACCATCCAGGGGCTCCCACAAGGGCTCAGTTTCTTTTAACTCCTTAATGACCGCCCACTGACTTTTGGCGTCGGCTGGGGCAGGTCGTTCGTCTACAGCATCGTCTTTTGGCGTCGATGCAGACATCGGAGTTTGCGGCGCCGCAACGGCGCTGCAATCGGGGCTGTACTACACAGCCCTGATCCCAGAGCATGTCCTGCGAGCACCGGGGTGCTTTAACCCGTTGATTGCGGCGGCGCGTTACTCCCTGCTCTGTCTGGTGATCGGAACACCCGGTGACCCGACAGAGCTCGGGGAACGGCTGCACAGTCAGCCCTGGGGACCTAGAGATGCCCCAGGGCTGTCTGTGTAAGAAGCCAGTGACCAGGCCAACCTGTGAGCGGTCCTAAACACTGCCTGTGTCAGACTGACACAGATTATAATGTATTAGCATATAAGAATAATACATTACTAAGTGTAAAAAAAAAAAAAAAATGTAAAACAGTTCCCTACCATAAAAAGTGTAAAAAAAATAAAAATAAATATTTAATAAAAAATGCATAAATTACACACAAAATCCTACACATATTAGGTATCCACACGACCGTAATAACCTATAGAATTAATCTAAGAAGTTATTACGTGTGAAATATGAACAGTGTAAAAAAAAAAAAAAAAAAAATCTGCAATTATTTATAAGTGAACTTAAACTATTCCCCCATAAAGTACAACTCATCTCGAATAAAAAGAGACCTCAAACAACTGCGTCATTGAAAACATAAAAAAAAAGTTACAACTGTTGAAACGCAAGGAGGCAAAAACTAAAAAAAATGTTCTGGTCATTAACTACTTCTCAGGCCTGGGAGTTAAGGGGTAAAACTTGTTTCTTTCAACCATCACTGAAGGGGTTCAACCAGGAAGATCCATGTCACGTCACCATAAAGCTCTATGAATCTGTGATGGATCCTAACATCCTTGGTATCTCACATGAAATCACTGGACCTACAGCTTGAAGACAGTGGGGCAGATTTATCAAGGCAGTTGCGCCAGAATTCTGGCTCAATTTGCGCCAAAAACAAGCTTTTCGCCACATTTACTGTGTGTTTTAGACAGTTTCAGGCGCTTCTGCGTCCGACAAAGGGGGCGTGGCCTCAAAAACCGGTGTGGTATCGCTGAAAAGGGGGCATGGCTTAAATGCGACAGAATTTTGTCGCAGTTTCAAGCGTAAAAGTCAGCCAGCTTAATTGTGGTGCAAAGATAGACTAGACAGTTCCAACCTGCGCCAGATTTATCAACACTGTGATGAATGTGGCGCAGTGTAAGACTGTCTAGTCTAACTTTACACTGTCTAAGATTAAGACACTATTAATAAATCTGCCCCAATGTGTGTTATCATACGTTGCCAATAAGTTTTCAGAAGCTTTATAGAGATGAAAGGCATCAGTCATGTGTGTCCTAGGGGGGCTGTCCATTTACGGTTTTCTATTCAATAGAATTTGTGAACCCCCTTGAAACGTCCAAAATCACATTTTGTGTGTCAGTCATAAAACGATTTCTCTTCTGTGACTGCATAATGTAGTCCAAGCTATGCATCACAATTATAGCAGGCAATGTGAGCAGTGGTGGACTATTACTATACCGGCCAAGGTATCTATACAACTCACCAACGCATTTTTCTGCTAGTTCCTCTAGGAACACATCTGACAACTTGGGATTCCAGTCCCTGGTGTGGATCTGTAAAATGTGCTTTCTTGCCTAAAAATTAAAGAGAACACATTTTTATTCACCTTCATATTGAGAAGAGAGGCTGATATGAAAGAAAAAAACACATTCAGAAGTATGCATGCAACTCTATACTCCCCCTCACTATGTCAGACATAGCATTTAATGGAACCTATATATAGGGTTATATGATAGAGGAGAGGAGCTGAGCTCTGTGATATATAGGGTTATATGATAGAGGAGAGAAGCTGAGCTCTGTGATATATAGGGTTATATGATAGAGGAGCCTAGCTCTGTGATATATAGGGTTATATGATAGCGGAGAGGAGCGGAGCTCTGTGATAGATAGGGTTATATGATAGAGGAGGTGAGCTTTTTTGTGTTATATATAAGAGGATAGATATATGATAAGAGAGAGCAGGAGCTGAGCCTCTGATATATAGGGTTATATGTTAGAGGATGTGAGCTCTGTGATATATAGGGTTAATGATAGAGGAGAGTAAGCTGACTATATGGATATATAAGGGATATATATATAGAGGAGAGAGTAGCTGAGCTCTGTGATATATAGGGTTATATTGTAGAGAGAGAGGAGCTGAGCTCTGTGATATATAGGTTATATGATAGAGGAGAGGAGCTGAGCTATGTGATAATATAGGGTTATATGATAGAGGAGCTGAGCTCTGTGATATATAGGGTTATATGATAGAGGGAGAGAAGCTGAGCTCTGTGATATATAGGGTTATATTGTAGAGAGAGAGAGAAGCGGAGCTCTGTGATATATACGGTTATATGAGAGAGGAGAGAAGCTGAGCTCTGTGATATATAGGGTTATATGATAGCGGAGAGGAGCTGCGCTTTGTGATATATAGGGTTATATGATAGAGGGAGAGGAGCTGAGCTCTGTGATACATAGGGTTATATGATAGAGGAGAGAAGCCGAGTACTGTGATATATAGGGTTATATTATATAGGAGAGGAGCTGAGCTCTGTGATATATACGGTTATATGAGAGAGGAGAGGAGCTGAGCTCTGTGATATATACGGTTATATGAGAGAGGAGAGGAGCTGAGCTCTGCGATAGATATAGGGTTATATAAAAGAGGAGTGGAGTGCTAGATACAGGCGAGTACACTCGCTCAGTTGTACTCAGACGTCCCATAGAAGTAAAGGCAGAGAGCTGTACAAGCAAAGATATTTCTTAAACCTCTGTGGCCGGCTCATTACTAAGTACTAACCAGGATGTTAGGAAATGGGAATACCCTCCTGAGAACCCCAACCTATAAAACCAGTGCTAATGCACCTGTCAGGATACATTTTCTTTCAAACGCCCCCATCAGGCAGACTCACCTTCTGATCAGGTAAACTGAAAAGAAATTCCCTGTCAAATCGACCAGGTCTCCTGAGTGCTGGATCTATAGAGTCAAGTCTGTTTGTAGCACCAATAACTATTATCTCACCGCGATTGTCCAACCCGTCCATGAGGGCAAGCAGGGTAGACACGATAGAGCTGTAATAAAAAGGGGAACATTTAACGGTAATTCCATACATTCAGGGCTGTAAGTAAATGTGCCTCTGTATGTCTACATTGCTCATGAGAGAAAATTTTGGGATAGTGACAGCATTAAATGTTTTCAACGTAGTGCACTTTAAGTAAAAATCTGATCCCTCATTTACGTCTATACTTTAAAGGGTATTTCCAGATTAATGCTTAGGTTTAAATATAAAAGCATAAAATAAAAAAAATTCTTCCTATCAAATATATTTCTGTTCCGATTCTGCTTCAGAATAGAAATATAGCAGGTTATCTATCTAACTGGTTTTCAGATGGTTTACTAGGTTACCAACCACCTCTGTGCTCTAGGAGCAGTAACCAGTATGTGACCTTACTTCCTGCAGGCCAAAGGTCAGGGCTGGCCAGATTAGCACATCCCCCCCCCCCCCCTCACACACACTTTTTAGTGATTTATTTAGTTTTGCAATATGCCGACATAAAAGGCGGCTGATAACTTATAGACGATAGAGTGATAAATATCATGAGAAACTAAGTGTATGTTCACATGACCTAACTCATAGCTCTCAATGAGGGCTATGAATTACCTCCGCATGCGCATGTATTGTATGCCGGGAGAGAGAAGTGACATGTCCCCTCTTCACGCCGCTGATGAGAGTGAATGGGCGCCCCGCCTGTGCTTTAGAAGTTCGCGCTGGCCAGTGCATACTTCTAAAACACCCAGCATATTGCGGCGCATACAGTACGTGCCGCAATATGCCACATGAACATACCCTAAGGAAGTGTTCAAGCAACACTATCAATCAAGCAGAATATACCTAATGGACAGGTTCACTGTTTAAAAAAAAATAATAAAAGTAAAAAAAAAATAAAAAATTATATATATATATTTTTTTTTTTTTTTCATTTTCATTTTCAACAGTGAACCTGTCCATGAGGTGTCCTCTTCTTGATTGAAAAATCCACAGCACTCCGCATAGAATGAAAAAACGAATCCCTTATTCACCCATGTGACTAGCTAGTCACATGGGTAAATAAAGGATTCATTTTTCATTCTATGCGGAGTGCTGTGGATTTTTCGTTTGTATATTCTGGCCTTTGTCAGGACTTTTTTCCTCTGGCACATATCGTAAGTCTGTACTAAGAAGAATGCTGCATTTTTAGTTATTTTTTTGCTCTTATTTTTTTTCATCTATCTCTATCTATATCTATATCTATATATGTCTTATTTGTGGTCATCCATGTGAGAAGTTAAAAGAATGAATGACTGATCAGTAACTAATGTGCTAGTGTATTTTCAAAGGTCCTGACGTTCCTGCTAAAGCTGAAGTTCATATAATTAAACAATAATTAATAAGGTCTCTGTTTTCTTGAGTACTGAAAAGTTTGTCTCTTATCTGTTACTGAAGGTTACAAAGAGAGTGTATTAACCCAGTGCCACAGAGCACATAGCAGCAGGAGCCAGCGCATGGCACTGCACACTGTCCCGATGTGGCTATGAATAGTTACCAAAGAAGTATCAGCATAAGGAGAGCACACAGGTAGGGGAGTGGCGCAACAATATCTCCATAGGACAGCTAGTGTGAAATGTCAATTGGGAGAGACAGTACCACCTATGGAGCTAGAAGGCAAAGCAGGGAGTAACAGCAATAGTGGGGAAGGCCATCCTCTACTCCATAATCCGGTTGAAAGAAACCCACTTGACACTACACCTGTTACATGCAGCCCTGCCCTCACTAAATTGCTGCCTTCAGCAAAACCCTGTCCCAGATGCTTTGCACACCTCAGGACCCAACTCCTTGCACCACTGAACTCAACTTGGGACATGCCACTTGCCAATATTCTCCTCCTGGTATAATGCGACTCCCCTCCAACAAGGATAACACGGCCATATCAAGTCTGGTTACACACTTACATCATCTATAGCACAAGATGGCGCACGGCCAAAACTTACCTATGTATCTGATCTTGCCTACTGGAGCGTACCGGAGCCAGGCCATCTATTTCATCAAAAAAGATGATGGATGGCCTCATCACATATGCCTGTGAATGCAAAGAGAGGTCACTGGAATGACAACTGAGGACAGAAGACATGCAGCTGCAGCAGGGTGAGTGACAGGGATTTAGTCACGATGTAATGTTGACGTGGGATCCTCCAAAATGGGTATTTAAATCACTTTTCTAAATATTATGTGATTATAAAAAGTGAAGACTCTGAGAGCTACAATATTGCTCAGTCCCCCTTAGTTTCCTGAAAGTTTACATTAGACACGACCGGAGGAGCTGATCTGGCCATGCTTGTGTTTGCAAGCATCTGATGACAGGGAACATGAAGGAGCTTGCAAGGGGCTGGGGAGAAAGTGCAGTGTATGAGTGTCTGCTGTAAAGAGAAGCCACTGTTGTAATGTTATTATTTGAGTAAACTTTTGAGATGCTCCCTGCTTCCTCGCTCTCTGCTCACTCCCCTCCCTCTCACCTCTGCAGGGTTCATGACTCAGCATGATTTGTTTATATTCTCCCCTGAGCTGATAAGGAGGTAAGGAACTCACTTCGTGGCAAAACCCCTTTAAGGCTCCACTGCAACATTTGATCATCACAAGATGTTAAAATTGAGGCACTGCTTCCATCTTTGCTGCAGGAAAAATGCTTCAAGGAGAGTAAATAAGGTAAAGGGCAAACATATTTGATTTTTTGGTCCCTGCCATCGCCACTTTCTTTCACTCTTCTGCGCAGATGCCCAATACATCTCCCATCGTAAAACTGACCAGTGCATGACTGAGCAGAATTGTAAATGCAGCTCTGGATGAGACTACAGTATAGAACCAGATATGACTCAAGATGAGGTATTTTCAAACTTTATAAATATTACAAGGACCTTCAGTTTAGTTTTCAACAGGTCACTGTAAGGCCCCTTTCACATCTCATTTATCCCCAGTTTGTGGTATCTATCAGGATATTATGAGAAACTTATCTCAATCAAAAAGGTGGCAGAGACATGATGGGACCATAGAGATCTACAGGGCAAATGTAGCCAAAATTGGACTAGGTTTGCCCTATTTACCTAACGTATAAGATTTTTGCTTCAGCCACAAAAGTGTGGTAGACTTTGATGTGCAAACCACATAGTTCAGTAAATAAGGAAAACCTAGTTCAATTTTGGCTATGTTTGCCCTATAGCCCTTTAGAGCATTGTCAACGCCCATTGTCCCTCGGGACACCATGAATGGGGGCAATAAACGTGACGCAAATTAGGACCCAAGTAAAATAAAAACACCTCTCATCCGGGGCTGTGGTGTCGGAGTAGGTGTCCATTTTGGTGGAGTCGGAGTTGTTATAAAATGGACCGACTCCCAAAATATATAATAAGTTGGTCCAGTTAGTTTGATGCAGTGCAAAGAGCAAGAGGAATTAGGTCCGGCCAGTGCTACTGCTCCCATATCTTCAGCCTCATCACATGAGGAGTGTAATTGATGACATGGAGCAGGCAAAGTGCTGCCCCAGGGGAAAAGATTCTGCTCCCAGGGCAAACAGATTGACCAGATTTCAGCAAACTATTTCACTTGCTCTCAAAGAAGTAGAAGGTCAACTGCTCATCAGACCTGACTGTGGCTGAGGCAATTCCATTATACCCTGACATTGTTAGAGATGTTGCCCCTGTGGTCACCACTTTGCCCCCATCCCAAGTTAGTGTAGAGAGGCCGTTCTCTAACCTGGAAATAATGAGATCAGATGTGAGGTCATGTATGCAGGAACTGATAGAGGCAATACTATTTCTCAGAACAAATTCATAGACTCCACAAATGTTATTCAGTACATTTTTGTTGAAAACGGTTCTTTCCACTTACTGCAGCGTTTTGCATATTTACAATTTATTAAAAGTTTTTTGTGTTCTAAAGTTGTATCCAATGAATCTATTTTATGATAATTCTAAATAGCTTTATTATTGTATCATAAAGTGATAAAAGTCGAGGTTACCCTTTTAATACGTAATTATCATTTAAGGGTTGTCTCGCTACAATGATTGGGTTTTAATTAAAGATTTTAAAAAACAAGCAGCTTGCAATATATGTTCATTACAAAGTCCTACTATTTGGTAGCCCTGTAGTATTACTAATCAGCTCCTCAAATCTCTATATAGCGACCGTTGATCTATCTTACTGGCGTCGGTCTGAATGACCACACCTTGAGAAGTCAGACAGAGAGCCCCTCCCGCACAGAATGCTTTGTGTAGAGGAGGGGAGGGGGACTCTGGTCTGTGTCCATGCACCTGATAACCCTTGTGCCTGCTTCTCCTCTCTCTACACGATAATGTGACAGCGTGACCCTGTCTGTTACTATAATCATGATATGTCTTTGAACTGTGACTATCAATACTATACAAATCAGCATGTAAACTTTTTCTCCGATTAGTGAGACATCCTGAGTATAGAACACTGCCCTGTGTTGCTGGAGATGTGGAGACTTGTAACTACAGGGAATAGGAACACATGCATCCCTCTGCTCATTAGCACACCACCAATTAGTGTAGAGAGCCGTTCTCTACCTGGAAATAATGAGATCTATGTGAGTCAGTATCAATCTGATGGAGGAAATTTCTCAGAACAAATTCATACTCCACAAATGTTTTAGTACATTTTTGTTAAACGGTTCTTGTCCACTGACTGGAGCGTTTGGGCAATTTGAATCATTAAAAGTTTGGTTCTAAGATCCCAAGAATCTATTTAGATAATTCATAGCTTTATATGGTACATGAAAGTGAAAAAGTCTGAGTTTCATTTTAATACTAATTCTTTAAGCCTGCGCCGTGTATGAGGGAGTGTGAGTCGGTGTTCGGGAAATTGAGGCGTCGGAGCTTTGGCTTACTGACTCCACAGCACAGCTCTCATCGTTGGCTATAGCCTTTCGTAAAGTAAATTTTTGTTTTTTCTGCAGTCAGAGACACATATGCTGAATGGGCTCTTTAAGCTTATAGAATGTGATCAAATGGAGCAAATTTCTGTGGACCTCTGCACAGAACCCATTGCTTTCTGTACCGAAATCCACATAAATAGGATGCTTTTCTGCATGTAAGTTAAAGGGTACTCGTGCCATTACTTATGTGGCACAGATTTTTCTGACGCAGATTCCGCAGTGCATAGCACCGAAAAGCAAAAGCGACACTTCACTTACTCGTCATTTAGACCACATGGTTACTGGCAGACAGATGCGGATTAGCTTCACTAAATTAAGCTAATCCAGATCCAAATCCACAGCCCAGAAAACCAAAAAAAAAGAAAAAGAGAAATCCCGGAGATACTGCTGTGTTAGGTCTAGTGAGGGGTCTTATTTGGGCTTTCTTTCGTGTTCTGGGAACCATTGTGTCATGCCCTGCCCCTGAACCTCTTAGGCCCTGTTCACACAGCGGCTTTGGCTACGGGTTCGGCCGCGGCCAAACCTCGTCCTAACCTCGCCGCAAACTCGCGTCTCCCGATGCAGGTTTGTGGCACGGGCTGGGGCATGGTCTCGCCGTGGGTGGGGCGTGGCTTGCGGAGAGGGTTTGCCCCCATGCAAATTAATCGGCTGGGGGAAACCCGCGGCGAGAGCCAGCCGCACACCACCCCGCGGCAACACCGCGCGGCCGCCGCGCTGAGAACTCCGTCAAGAATTGACAGGAGAGTTCTCACACACGCACGGCAAGGCCGCGACCCCAAAGCCGCGGCCAGACCCGCGGCGTGTGACTATTAACGCGGTTTCCAATAGGAAACCATGTTAATAAACTAGGCGAGATTTGGACGTGGTATTGGCCGCGGAAACCGCGTCGGAACCCGCGGCCATAACCGTGGCCAGATCCGTCGTGTGAACAGGGCCTTATGGATCAAGTGATTTTTTTTCTTTCCTTTTGTTCATCATCACAATTCAAGAGCTGTAACTTTATTTTTCTGTCGAAATAGCCACATCAGGGCTTGCTTTCTTCGAGTTGGGTTTTATTTTTTAACAGCACAGTCTTGGAGCACTTATTAATTAACTTTTCTTAACTCTTTCGGGGAGGACTGGAAAAAAATAAATTCCGCCACAGTTTTTTTTTTTTTTGCATTATAAATTTACGCCACTCATCATATGGTTAACATACTGCGATAACTTTATTCCATAGGTTAGTAGGATTATGACGATACCATAATTAGATTGATTTTGAAATTTTCTCTTTTTTTTTATTTTTTTTTATCTTTTGCACAACAAAAATACTTTTTAAATAAAAATGTTTGTTTTTGTGTCTCTGTATTCCAAGACCTATAACATTTTTAATATCGACAGTTACTTCTTATTGGTACAATTTTTGGGTACAGAAGACTTTTTGATTGCTATTTTTTTTTTAGAAGTCAATTAGCAAAAAAGTCTGATTTTGGCATTGCTTTTTTTTTTTTTTTTTTTTTTTTATGCCGTTCACCATGTAAGATAAATAATGTGATAATTTTGTACTTTGGGTGATTACGAATGTAGCAATACCAATTAAGAATTGGTTTTGTTCTTATTATTTTCTATAAATCGGTATTTTGTTAAGGGAAATGGGAATTTCTTACTTGGAATTTTTTTTCGTTTATGTCTTTTTTTTTAGTCCCACTAGGGGACTTAACCATGCAATCATTTCAGTGTTCATATAATAATACACTGCAATACTTATGCAGTGCATTATATGATACCTGTTGGTGTAACACTGCCAGGCATCTTACTGGACACTACCTCTGCCAGGGCCAAAAAAGCACACACAGAATTCAGACCAGGAAGCCTATTAGGTCCCTGACTATCATATAATACCATCAGCTCCTTGGGAACACAATGAGGATATGTCAATGGGGCAAGAAAGGGAACCACCTCCCTCTAAAACCACTTAGATGCAATGGTCACTATTCACTGTGACATCTATGTGGTTAAACAGGTCGGATTTGAGGTCTGTCCACCATTAGAGCAGGATCCTGGCTGTCATCAGACATCTGAGCCCCTGCTTCGTCCAGCAGAGGAAATGGATGCCAGCTCAGTTTTGCCCGCCGACAAATGAAGTATTGTGCTCCTTAAGGGGTTACGGTGGTATTCCCATTTCACTGATTAATTTTAAATAAGTAGGCAAAAGCTAAATAACCTTTCGCTTGAATTTGAAGCTACAGCAGGTTGTCTATCCTGCTTGTTTTCAAATGGTTTCTTAGGTTACCGACCACTTCTGTGCTCCTGCCATCCAGCCTCCTGCTGCTAGAGCACAGAGATGTTCAGCAGCCTCAGATACCATCTGTTATCAAGCGGGATACTTAACCTGCTGTATCTCTGAAATGAAGCAAACAAAGCAGACGTGCGAGGGTACGTTCACACGGTGTACTGCGGCGCGTACTATACGCGCCGCAGTATATTGTGTGTTTCGGGAACTCGCACCCCAGAGATATGTATTACTCGTAATTGACATGTCACCCATCTCCTCACGAGCACAATACGATTGTATGTACGAGCGGGGAGAGGAGGAGTAATGCATAGTTCTCTATGAGAGCTATGGATTAGCGTAATTTCGGCGCGCATTTCGTCCATATTAGAGCGCAAATACACGGCGAAATACGTGCCGAAATTACCCCAAGAAGGTTTATTTACCTTTGCTAACATGTTTAAAGCAAAATCAGAGAGACGGGAATACCCCTTTAAAAGTCCAGCACATAGGCATAACCGTATCAATTTCACCTGAAGTGTTCCTTTAAAATAACTTATGTGATTTATCTTTCTTCTGTAAAACATGAGGAACAAAACATTTATCTGCCGTCATTATGCAGCACGAGCTACACAAAAATTATGTTTGACAAGATGAAAATGCTGACACAAATTGCCTATAATATACTAAATGGGTTCTTACAGACAGGCACACACTTAAAGAACATTATTCCTAATTACTATGAACATGCTAAATGTCTTCTGAAATCTAAATTTTAGATTTACTTTACTTTGTTGTGCTGAAAAATAATTTTGCAAAGTATATGTTGAGCACTTCTTTGTTTCCTTTGGAGACAAAAAGCAAAAAACACGCAAGAGCTTTCACATGCATGTACTAGGGTATGTTCACATAGCGTATTTCAGCACTAATCGCGTGGCGATACGCCTGAAATATGCCCACAAATACAATAATTTATAGTTCTAATTGAGAGCTATGGACACCTGCCGTTTTCCCCGGGGCACATTACGCGCCAGGAGAAAAAAGTGACTGGTCACTTCGCGCCAGGGAAAGTTAATGTCAGTGGGAGCGCTTCAGAAGTACGTGCTGGCCAGCGAGTACTTCTGAAGCAACAGGCGTATTGCAGGCGTATAGCGGCACGCACAGTGCGCACCACTATACGCCTGTAATACACCGTGTGAACATACCCTTAGTGTCAGCGATTCAGTTGAACAGCCATCATGCAATACTACATCTAACTCATTGGCCACTACAGAGGAAATTCATCGGTGTAGAACAGTGATCAGCATGGTGAGTTTGTTTTGTTTTGTTTTTTTAAAGGGTGCTCCCGGTTCAGACATTAGGTGCGGGAGCCAGAGGTGGGATCTTCCCCTACCAGACATTTATGGCATATCCTACAGATCAAGTCAGAGGTGTCTGGTAGATGCATATCTCCCCTCTGGGACCCGCACCAATCCAGAGAACGGGTCCCCAAACTTCTCTGTGTAGAACGAAGTAGTAATGACGCATGCGCCACTCTTCATCTTATCAATAGGAGTTGCAAGTTAAGCCTAGAGTGAAGGAGTTGCTTTCATGAAAAATGGGCACTGCGCTTTCCCAGAGTAGTTGTCGTTTTGCTCTAGCAAGGGTCACAGCAGTCAGAATCCCCATATCGTGGCAATACATCACCAACATCTATGCTTAGACAATCCCTTTAAGACCATAACGAAAGGACATGTCTGATCATCTTAGAGGGGTAATCTTACCTGATCAAACAGGAGCCGCAGTTGACGCTCCGACTCTCCCACCCACTTGCTAAGACAGTCCGCACCTTTGCGCATGAAGAAAGAGACTTTTCTGTCTCCTTGGCTGCATTCGTTGGCCAGGGCTCGAGCAACCAATGTTTTTCCTGTCCCTGGTGGTCCATAAAATAAACATCCCCTGCAAAGAAAGAAAAGAGGAGGTCACTAACCGTTACTGGAACCAACGTGCTTACCCCAACTTATAGGGCGAGTCTCACTCGTCCCCACCCCACAACATAATGCGGAGACAGTATTAAAGACTGTTTCCCATCACAGACATTTATCACCTATGAACAGAATAATCAACTCTCTGTATGGTGTAGAAAAGGCAGTGAGAAACCCACTGTCTGACGTCTCGGCCAAGTTAGGACTTTCTCAGGGACCTAACCAGTGTGGAACAGGAGACGAGGGAAGGCGAGCACTTCGTCTTCTGTTCCACACTGGTTAGGTTCTTGAGAAAGGCCTAATTTGGCTGAAACGTTGGACAGTGGGTTCTCACTGCCTTTTCTACACTATAAAGAGTTGCATTTTCTCCTAACCTGTCATGTACTTAACATTTGTGAATAAAATAGTTTTCTTCAGCATAAGGAGTGCCGTGGATCTTCTATTGTATGGACTTTTGGCCTTCTGTCCGTTTCCACCGAGTACCCACACTCTCATTAGGAGTGCGGCACCATCATCTTTACAACTATCCACAAAATAAGTAATAAGTGTTTAACCAATATGGGTCCCACCACTGGGACCCCCACCAAATCACTAAAACAGGGGCCCACCAAGTGGAGCAGTGGCCTAACAAGTGGAGGGACACCCAATTATCATAATAATCAGTTATTTCTCAGGTGGAAAAACTTCTTTACACCATCACTACTGCATCAGCACCTCCCGACGCCCCCACACCAACACATAAAAAATCCAAATTGAACCCACAAACGTTGACAAATTCAGATTGCACCGAATTTCAGTGGCAGGAGCCGAATTTTGTGCCACTGAGCTCTTTATCCTCATTAATATTCTAATTTTTAAACACCAACTTAGGTTCAACAGGTTTAATTTTTTTTAAGTGATACTTTCATCAGAAAGGGGTATTTTTGTTAAAACCAATATTCCTGGAAAAACAAAATTAGTTTTTTTTTTTAAATCAATTTTGGTAGTATTTTTTTCCCCTTTTTTTAATTTACATTTTCTTTTTTTTTCTTTTTTTTTTTAAATGTAAAATCTGCTACTTTCTGTACGTAAAGGCCCCGTCACACGGCTTATTCTGCCGAGTATTGCCCGTACTGCGCGCCGCATTTGCGCTTCAGTACGGCGCCAATCCGGGCAGCAATTACGGTAATCCCTGCTCTCTTTGAGAACCGTGGAATCCGTCGCTCCTCCCGTCGGCAAAATCCGCCGCGGGGGGAGAAAGGTGACATGCACATTATTTACGGAAAGGACGCGCCGTAAACAATGCATTGTCTATGGGGCCGGAAGCAGCAGCCCCCCGCCCCGGGCGCTCCGGCACCGCCCCCGCCGCCCCTTATTCACGGCGGATTTGTGAGCTCAATACGGCGCACAAATCCGTCGGGGATAAGCCGTGTGAACACGGCCTTAAGAGATAAATCTCCTGAATGGAGCAGACTATGGAGCAGACTACTTTACTATTAGTGCTGCTTATCTGCATATATTCTCATTACAAGTAGGAGACCAGGACATAAGGATCGCTCTATTGTTCTCTGAACAGGGATAGATAAGATTAGACTGGATAAGAGGTGTATAACAGGCAATACATGAAAGGAAAATGGGATCATTTTATTCTGCACTGGAGATGTTTCCAGCTTTCTTTACATTTATCAGGTCCTGCTGATAACACCAACACCTCTCAGGCCATAATAACCCTGGAAGAAGAATCATCAGGGCAACACACAGTGTGCCCTGACAGCAGGCTTACGATATAGATAGTCCTCGGGCTACTCTATGACACCAGGGCTGACTGTATAGCTATTCCCCAGGCTCCATTGGGTCACTGGGAATACAGGGGCAGGAGAATCTCCTTTGCCGTGGTTCATGACCAAGCATGATCAATCAAAAGTTTACACGGTGGTGATCGGATGCTTCGTCTGACCCCAGCCATTTACAAAGACTGCTCTAGAAACCGAGATGTTAAAGGGGTTGTCTCACTACAGGGATTGCTTTTTGTGTTAAAGATCTTGCAAAAATAAGTCACTTTGTTATATATGTTCATTAACCTTGTCCTACCTATTCTGAAATATCCCCTCTTCTATGGGCTACATCAGCTCCTCAGGTTGCTATAGCTACAGACCTGTTTGATCTCTCCTGATAGGCTGCCAGCATTGGTTGCTATAGCTACAGACCTGGCTTCTATCCCCAAAACCTAAAACAGTCCAAGAAAACAGGAAAAAAAAGGACGAATCAATGTAGTGAGACAGCCCCTTTTAACTACAGCTCCATTTCTAGCGCAGCATTGGGAGCCGCAAAACCCTTTCTGAAAACAACAACGTCTTTTGGCGTCGCTGCCGAAAGAAGACATGCACCGCCCGCCGTCAAGACAGCGAGCGTTCGTTAAAGGGTTAAGAAACTAAAACTGAATACAAAAATAATAAAATAGAATAAACATGACTTTTCTTTTAAATTTATCAGACTCCGGTACTAAGGGGAAAAAAAAGTGAAATTGTTCATATGGTGATGCTTTCACTTAGCGCAGCAGAGCTGTTCTTCATACATTTTTATGACATTTCACAAACTGTGCAATGTTGATTTTGATATGCTAAAGAGGAGATGGAGACGAGAGCTCAGAGATGCATCATTGAGCCGTAAAGGAGAGAGAGACAATAAAACTGTATCTATTCCTCCACCAAATAGCACAGAGGTGCCGCAGCACACTACACACAGTAAACAGGCTTAGTCATCGGCTTGGTGAACACAGCAACTAATGCAATGGGATCATAAGCACTGGCTGACACAGGCGCATTCCTTTACAAGGTCACTGCATTAGCCAGGTAGCCCCTGGTCATGCTGCTAACAGTTTCCGAAAATGTTTTTTTTAAAGAAAAGTAGAAACCAACTCTCCCTCATTGCTCGACAGCTCTCACCGAGGACGGAGTTTGGTCATTACTGCCGACAGATCAGTATATAGAGGGGGTTAAGCTGCTTCCAAATCCTACAGCAGGCCAGTGGCAAAGGTATGTCAACCTGTGCTTCCAGTATCTGGCAGGACTCCTGTATAGCAATAGCTACATCTTCACGTTTCTGATAATGGTTTTAAAGGGGTTTTGCCACGATGTAATGTTGACGCGGGATCCTCCAAAATGGGTATTTAACCACTTTTCTAAATAAATGCCATTAAAAAAAAAAAGTGAAGCCTGTGAGATCTATAGCCTTCCTTACATGCCCTTAATTTCCTGACAGTTTACATTAGACACGACCAGGAGCTGACAGGAGCTGATCTGGTCACGCTTGCACTTCTCATCTGATGGCAGGGAACATGAACAAGCTTTGAAGGGACTGGGGAGAAAAGATCCTGTGTCTTTTGTATAGCGAATTGACTGGTTGTAATGTCATTATTTGAGTAAACATGCAGACGCTCCCTGGATCCCTGCTCAGCCCTCCACCCCCCTGCATCAGTTTGTGAACAAATGAAAGATCACTGCTGTTTCAGAGCTTATCTTCTATTTGGGGCAAAATACAGTTTTCCCTGTGGTTTTAGCCAACAATGGGGTTACTCAACTACAGAGACTTTAATATCAGGAGCGTGCATGGGAGGTGGTGCAATGACATCACAGAGGAAGTACTTGTTTTTTTAAACACAGAAACACAACTCCCCTTTTTCAAGCCTCAAGAGGGGAGTATAAGCCTGTTAGGTGAGGAACTCACTTCTTGGCAAAATCCCTTTAAGTCCTGCACATCGGCTTAGAGGAATTTTAGCTCATTTCCCCATACAAAACAGCTTCACCTCTTATATTAGTGAGTTTTCTCCCATGACCTACTCACTTCAGGTCCTTCTACAACATTTCTGTTGGATTAAGGTCAAGACTTAAGACTCGGCCATTCCAGATCTTGAACCATTCATGGGTAATTTCCCTGTTGCAAGGCCCACATTTTCTTGAGATACAGCGTCTTAGAACAGGAGTCCCCAACCGGCGGTCCGCGGACCGGCACCGGGCCTTAGCGTATCCCCTGCCGGTCCACGGCCCCGGGCTAACATGATGCCGGCCGCCCGGTGACTTTAGTCCGGGCGGTCGGCATCTGGTCTGCGCGGCCGCTATAATCCGGCCGTGCAGACCTAGCAGCTGCACACATCGTGCGGCTGCATTACAGGGAAAGCAGGAGCAATGCATTACCGCCCTGCGTTCCCTATCACTGCAGATGCGGCGCTCACTGAGCTTCGCATCTGCAGCGATGAGCGGCGCAGGGAGTGTGAGGCACAGTGACGTCACACCCCCCGCACCACTCGCTGCTGTCGGCTGCCGGGGAGGAGGAGCTCGGCGGAGGATCGGGGAAAGGTGAGTGACTTCTACTTAATTTTTTATTTATTTTTTTTATTTTAATTGTCCTGACTGCCTACTGGGGGCAGCTATCACTACAGGGGGCAGCTATCTATGTATCACTACAGGGGGGCAGCTATCTATGTATCACTACAGGGGGGCAGCTATCTATGTATCACTACAGGGGGCAGCTATCTATGTATCACTACAAGAGGCAGCTATCTATGTATCACTACAGGGGGCAGCTATCTATGTATCACTACAGGGGGCAGCTATCTATGTATCACTACAGGGGGCAGCTATCTATGTATCACTACTGGGGGCAGCTATCTATGTATCACTACTGGGGGCAGCTATCTATGTATCACTACTGGGGGCAGCTATCTATGTATCACTACTGGGGGCAGCTATCTATGTATCACTACTGGGGGCAGCTATCTATTACCACTGGGGGTGTCATCATCACTACTGAGGCAGCTATGTATCATTATCACTACTGAGGCAGCTATGTATCATTACCACTACTGGGGCAGCTATGTATCATTACCACTACTGAGGCAGCTATGTATCATTACCACTACTGAGGCAGCTATGTATCATTACCACTACTGAGGCAGCTATTTATCATAACCACTACTGGGGCAGCTATGTATCATTACCACTACTGAGGCAGCTATGTATCATTACCACTACTGAGGCAGCTATGTATCACTACCACTACTGGGGCAGCTATGTATCATTACCACTACTGAGGCAGCTATGTATCATTACCACTACTGAGGCAGCTATGTATTATTACCACTACTGAGGCAGCTATGTATTATTACCACTACTGAGGCAGCTATGTATCATTACCACTACTGAGGCAGCTATGTATCATTACCACTACTGAGGCAGCTATGTATTATTACCACTACTGAGGCAGCTATGTATCATTACCACTACTGAGGCAGCTATGTATTATTACCACTACTGAGGCAGCTATGTATCATTACCACTACTGAGGCAGCTATGTATCATTACCACTACTGAGGCAGCTATGTATTATTACCACTACTGAGGAAGCTATGTATTATTACCACTACTGAGGCAGCTATGTATTATTACCACTACTGAGGCAGCTATGTATCACTCTCGCTACTGGGGGCAGCTATGTATCACTCTCACTACTGGGGGCAGCTATGTATCACTCTCACTACTGGGGGCAGCTATGTATCACTCTCACTACTGGGGGCGCTATGTACACTCTCCCTATGGGGGCAGCTATGAAATCACTTCATACTGGGGGCAGTAGTTTCACCACTACGGGGGGGCAGCATGTATACTTCATACGGGGCAGCTATGTATTATTACACTACTGAGGCGTATTATCTTTAACCATACTAGGGCAGTATGTATCTTTCCCATACTGAGGCGCTATGTATTATTACCATCTGAGGCAGCTATGTATTATTCCCTACTGGGCAGCTTTTTGTTCATTACCATACTGGGGGCAGCTTGTTTCATTACCCATAGGAAAAAAAATTTTTATTACCACACTGGGCGTATTATTTTTACCACACTGAGGCGCTATGTATTTTTACCACTACTGAGGCAGCTATGTACATTACCATATGGGAGTATGTATCTTTACCACACTGGGGCAGCATGTATTATTCCCACTATGAGGAAGTATTATTTTTACCACTACTGGGGGAGCTAGTTTATTCCCACTACTGGGGCAGCTATTACATCTCGTACTGGGGGCGATGTTTCACTCTCCTACTGGGGCAGCTATTATCACCTCACAATGGGGGCAGAGTATCACTCTCACTACTGGGGGCAGCTATGTATCACTCTCACTACTGGGGGCCTATGTATCACTCTCATACTGGGGGCACTATGTATCACTTCACTATGGGGCAGCTAGTATCACTATCACAACTGGGGCAGCTATGTATCATATCATACTGGGGGCAGTAGGTATCACTATCATCTGGGGCAGTTGTTTTATTCCCTACTGAGGCAGTTTTTTCACTCTCGCAATGGGGGCGCTATGTATCACTCTCACTAGGGGGCAGCTTGTATATTTCACTAGGGGCAGCTATGTATTATTCCCACTACGGGGGCACTTGTATTATTACATACGGGGCAGCTATGTATCCTACCACTACTGGGGCGCTATTATCACTTCACCGGGGGCGCGTACATTCCCCTTTCTGGGGGCAGTATTTATCATTTCTCATACTGGGGGCAGCTATGTATCACTACCATAGGGGGGGCAGTATTATCCTTCCCCGGGGGGGAGCTATGTATCCTCTCACACGGGGGCGCTTGTTCATTATAGGGGGCGCTTGTACCCTTCATACGGGGGCAGCTAGTATACTATCACACGGGGGGAGCTATGTATAAAACCCCATACTGGGGCAGCTATGTTCCCACCAAATAGGGGGGACATGTATCTTTATCCTACTGGGGGCAGTTGTATCATTATCATCTGGGGGCAGCATTTTTTTCATTTAATAGGGGGGCAGTATGTATCATACCACTATGGGGCAGTATTATCACTACCACTATGGGGCAGTATGTCCTTATCACTACAGGGGAAGCTATGAATCAATATCACTACAGGGGATAGTATCACTATCATATGGAGCAGCTATGTTTCATTTTCACTATGGGGGAGTATGTATCACTCTCCCCTATGGGGCCCTTTAGTATCACTCCCCACTACTGGGGCGCTATGTACACTATACTATGGGGCAGTTTTGTATCACTATCATACTGGGGCAGTATGTATACTATCATAAAGGAGCCCTATGTATCCTTCAATGGGGGCTATGTATCATACACTACAGGGGCACTAGTTAATCATACGGGGGCAGCTTGTATCACAAACACTACTGGGCGCATGTGCACCACTACTGGAGCAGATGTTTCATTATCACTACGAGCAGTATGTTTCTTATCATATGGGGCAGCTATGTATCCATCACTATGGAGCAGCTTTTTTTCATTATCACTATGGAGCAGCATTTTATTACACTACTGGGGCAGCTTGTATCATATAAAATACGGAGCAGCTATGTTTCTTATCACTTTGAGCAGCTTGTTTCTTTATACTACTGGGGCAGTATGTATACTATCACTACTGGACACTATGTTTTTATACCCTACGGGAGCAGTAGTTTCTTATCACTATGGGGCGCTTTTTATCCTATCACTACGGGCAGCTTTTTCTTTATCACTACTGGACACTATGTTTTCCTTATCACTACGGGGCGCTATGTATCACTATCAACGGGACAGCTATGTTTCATTATCATACTGGAGCAGCTTTTTTCTTTTTCATACGGGGCACTATGTATCATATCACTCGGGAGCAGCTAGTTTCATTTCATATGGCAGCTATGTTTCATTTTTCACTACGGGGGGCAGCTATGTATACTATCCCTACGGGAGCAGTATGTTTTCATTATCACTACTGGAGCAGCTTTTTTCATTGCCTATGGGGCAGCTATTTCCTATCACTCTGGGCAGCTAGTTTCATTATACTATGGGGCTTATGTATCACTACTGGGGCAGTATGTGCATTATCACTCGGGGCACTATGTGTTCCACTGGGCACATGTATCACATCACTACGGGAGCAGCTATATTTCATTTCACTATGGGGAGCTAGTATCACTATCACTATGGGGGGGAAAATTTATTTTTAGGTGGGCATATATCTCAAATAAAACAGAGCTGATTACATATTTTACTTAACATGTATAATGCTGACCCAAGAGCTGAAAATTATGCAGATGATTGTCAGCTCTGGGATCGGATTATAATTTAATAGGACCCACGGCTGACAATCATCTCCATTATAAAAAAATGGTTACCCCATACATACCCGTAATGACACAGTATCACTTTATTTGGTTTTTTTTTTGTGTGTGTGAGATTTTTTAAACACCGACCCCCCATAAAAACCCGCCCCTAATACCACCCCCCAATAACTCCCCCCCCACGGGCCGTTGGGAAAATTGTCGTGCCATCAAAACCCGGCCCCCGGTAGAAAAAAGGTTT
Source organism: Phyllomedusa bahiana (assembly GCA_025379985.1). Lineage (NCBI taxonomy): Eukaryota > Metazoa > Chordata > Amphibia > Anura > Hylidae > Phyllomedusa > Phyllomedusa bahiana. The sequence continues at coordinate 47,958 of JAODAL010020792.1, forward strand.
TTGGGGCCGCGTCCCCTTTAAAAATTCCTACATTTTTTATTTTTCAAATTTGCGACAATTCAAAATTATTGTTCCATCAAAAAGACAAGCCATCCCAGCCCAGATGCAGCAAAATAGGCCCAAAACCATGATACCACCACGTGTTACAGTGGATCAGGTTTTCTTGTGGGAATTTTGTAGTTTTCCCTTTTACCCCAAAAAAAACACTTTAAAAAAATTTCTTTTTGGTCTCCCCCGTAAAAACCTTGTTCAGTGTCTTCGTTATCAGTTATTTTGTTTTGGAGTAGGGAGCAATGTATGTTTGGGGACCCAAAAGCTTCTACGCCGTATCCCGCCTGACATCATTGTTTAGTTACCTCCTGAGGGAGGACTCATGAACATTAACGTCAACTAATGTGACAAAGGCCTTTAGTTTCCCTTTGGGTTACTTTTTGGGCCTGAAGGAATATACGCCTTGTCTTGGGGTAAAGGTTTTTTTGGGCAACCTTCCTGATCTCTATCAAATTTTTTGGGCCCTTTCAAAAATTTTTTGAAAGTTCATATGGGACGAGCAAAAAAAATTTTGGGGACCCAAAAAAGAATTGTTGTGATGGCTGGAAAAATTCCAAAAGTTTACTAAAGATTTGGGCTTACCCCTCTAAAGGGGGAAAAGTTTTGTAAATGGTCCCTTTTTGTCAAGTAACAGTCTTTATTGCCCATCTAAACAAATCAGGACTCAGCTTTCAATTTTTAAACTGTTCTAAAAAAAAAAAGAAAGCTGCTATTGGCAACAAACACAGTATTTTCTCAGACGGTTTTATAAATAAGGGGGCCCTTTGGGTGAGTGAAGTCAAATTTTTTTAAAAGCTTTTTAACCTTTTCACCGATTTAGCATCAACAATTCTTCTTACAAGGTCCTTAGACATCTACTTTGCGTGTGCCATGATAAACTTTCACAAACATGTTTAAAGTCAAAAGGAAAACTTATTCTTTAATAAACATGTCGCTTAGTCTTGTTCACACGGCTTTTTCTGGGGGTTTTTAGCCCCTAATTCGCGCGGCTGCGCTAAATGGGGCGAGATCCCCATTCATTACGGTAACCCCCCGTTTCCCCTAAGAACATGGATTCCGCTCCCTCCCGCTCACGAAATACGGCAAGCGGGGGAGGGAAAAATGAATTTCAATTTTTCCGGCGGATACAGCCGGAAAATGGTCTATGGGGCCGCGAGCTGCTGGGCCCCCCGCCTTGCCGCCGAGCACACGGCGTATTTGCGGGCGAAATCCGTCCCGCAATTACGTCGTGAATAAGCCATGTGAACATAGCTTAAGGGTCATCCCATTGATTGACAAAACCTGACGTTAATTGCACCTTCACATTATCTAATTGTTAAGATTCACATATTTAGGTTTCTCAAAGATATACAATATTGGATTATTTTCCTCAATAAAGAATACATAGTGTCATTAGTAGGTTGCAACAGAGAGACTGGAGGAGTCACAGAAAGGCAAGGAAGTGGACGTCCTTTGGCTCCATCACACTGATGAGTGCTTCATTGCAAACAATGTCCTGTGGAACCGGATTGTGAATGCTACACAACTCCGTTTGAGGGAGGTGACAGGGCACCCAAATTTTCCCAGACCATTCAGAACCATTTCACACCCTGGGCTGAATGCAGATGACCTGACCACACCATCAGGGAAGGCATCAAAGTCTTGCTGTGCCCGGGGGCATTATGTTGAAAAAAAGACCATTGCCAATCCATAAAAAATTTGATTCAATCTGGCAGAAAAAAATGGCTGCCCTGAAGCTGGGTGGGAAAAAAGGTCCTTGATCAGCCCGGTCGGTACCCTTGACAGTCATTGCAGCGGCCCCACGATGTAAAAGGTTTGTGTTGATTAACTTTTTGCCTCTCACCTCCCTTAAAGTGCTGGGTTGTGCGGGGATTCATCTCCCGGGTTCCCAGGGCATTGGTTTAAAAAAATTAACGGTCATCAGTGTGTGATAGAGCCAAAGTGCCTCCAATTCTTTGTATTTCTGTGACTCTTCCAGTCTCTCTATATCTCTATTGCAACCTGCAGAAGACGCTCTGTGACACTCCAAGCTCAGTGGCCACTTCCACCTGACTATCCTGCTTGAAGCCTTGCAATGACGAAGTATGTTATCAACGTAAGGGTTTTTTTCTTGGGTTTGCGTCAAAATGAGAACAGCATGAGGAGGAGGAATGTTTAATCCTAATTCAAATTAATCACCTAAATTTACTGGGCGATTCAGGGATCAAAGGTGAGAGATTATCTCATTTAAAAAAAAACGTTCAAGAAATTCTATGTGCATACGGAAATTTCAACCAAAAGCCAAATATTCCTAACTTTTTGTGAGTAGTGTATTTAGAAAAAGAATGTTAAAAGAAAAAAAACAAAAAAAAACACAAACAAAAACACCCCCAAGATCTAAATGAGCCACAATTGGGCAAATCTTCACTAATGGCATTCCCCACAGATGACCAATAAGGGTATGTTCACATAATAGGTTTGGACATGGATTCCAAATCCAGAATCAGCGTCCAATCCGTCTGTAAACTGATTGACATTATAATGTAAAATGAGAATGGCCGTTCAGACGCCACTGTTGTTACATGAGCATTGTCAGCATGTAATACAATACTTTGAGGTGTTTTACACACAAAGTATAGAAGGCAAAAATCTGCCTCATGTAGTCCAGGTTATTCCCCCACTGAAATTTCGTCCTAGTAAGTGCAGAATTTTCAACGACGAAACACTTTCGCCACTGACAGCATAGCACTAAATAGGCTGTCACGTATACCTACTCTGAGGTTCATCAGGGAAAATATAAATGGATTTTTTTCACCGAGTCACAAGCAGTTTACACTTAGTCTGTCACCTCAGGCTATAGGTGGTCCTATAGCAGTGATTAGCATATCTACTGTCTCTTCAAGTAGCTGAGCCTTACACTAACAAGTGCAGAAGATCTCATCTCTTCAGAAAACACAAGGTACTTGTTCTGTGTGGAGTGAAAACAATGGCTTTATCTGTAGACAGAAGCTAATCTTGTGAGGGATAATTACTTTGCTTCAGAGCTCACTCAATCCATTGGGGCAACATCACTCCTGGCTCAATGCTCTCTCAGCAAATCTGATTAACAGAGTTAGGGACAGGATACCATAGAAACTAGTGTGCACTCAAAGCACATAAAATGTCTCATGACTAAAGTAAAATCTACTGACCCAAAAAAGTGTCTTCATTTAACTGGCTCTTTAAAACCCCTTTAACTTATGCTAAATAAGACCAAAGATGGTGCAACAATTAGTGGTCCTATAATATACCATAAGAGTTATTGTATAATTGTTACACTTATTATGATAAAAGTTAGTAGCCAAGAGGCATTCAGAGAACTTCGTATCTGATGTTAATAGGTGTATACAATTAGTGGAACGAGAATGACTCGGATAGTGATGTGTGGTAAGCATACAAACAGCACCCAGTGGCTGCCAGTGACGGTCAGGAAATTACCCATAGAGATGGGTGCGGTGTACTCTTCTGTAGTTGCCTATCCAGTAGTGTTGGAATGGCAAGATCATGGCTTCTGTACGGTCATCTTTGCCTCAGTGTGGTGAACAGAATCTGCAGACATCACTGATTGAAGTCTTCAGGTGGCCACGGCAGGTAACCCACATCTCGCTGACATACAGAAGAGTAGTGACACAAACGACTCTATAGACCATTAGTCTGGTTTCCATCTTACATTCGCGGTTCTCAAAAACCCAACAGCGCAATTTCCTAAAAGACATGCTGGCACAACTGATGCGGTGCAGAACCCCCTCCTCAATGGTTGCCAAGTGGTTGCAGAGGAAGTCATCAACTTACATAGTTTCTTAAATGATGGCGATTGCTGGGGGCTTGTACATCTTGCCAGGAAGATCTTGATTTCTATGTAGAGGAACTTGGCCTACACAAACAATGCAGGGGATACAGGAAAGTCGCTGCTCCTGATCATCAAGAGCTTCTGAGGTTGGATTCACAGCAAACTTCTCTTCTAAAGACACAATACAGCCCTGGAAAAACTTATCACCTACTGTTTCCCTGAAAATAAGACAGTGGGTTTTTTTGGGGGTTTTTTTTTTTAATTCAATTCAGAGTTTGGCTGCTTATGCTGATGTTTGTGATGAAATCACTACAGTATAGTAATACATGTTGATGTTTTGTTCAACGATAAATGTGAATTATTGTTCATAGAAAAAAAAACATCCCCTAAAAAGAAGTTTTAGCTCGTCTTTAGGAGCAAAAATTAATATAAGACACTGTCGTATTTTCGGGGGAAACAGGGTATCTGTGGAACAATGTGTGTGGGGCCCTCTCCAGCACCCTCTAATGACAGAAGTCAAGTGGGGAGTGGGGGGGGGAGAGAAGCACTGGTCATGTTGGAACTCGCCAAACCCGATCAGTTGATGATGTGAAGGTCTAATATGGGTATGTACAAAAGGCGTAATTGCTAGGCGCATTTCACCGCATATTTGCACTTCAATACGCCCAAAATGCGTCCCGCAATTACGGTAATACATAGCTCTCAGAGAGCTATGAATTATGTCCGTGTCCCCTGGCGTACAATACACGCGTATTGTGTGCCGGGAGAGAGAACCGACATGTCACTTCTTCGTGACACTTACGCACTGTGGATAACAGAAATGCATGGGGCGATTTAGAAGTACACGCTGACTAGCGTGTACTTCTAAAACACCCGGCCTATTGTGGCGCGTATGGTAAGCGCCACAATACACTGTGTGAACATACCCTAAGAGAAGACAAGCTCCTATGTAACAACCAGAGAAGGTGATGTCTTTCTAATAGGGTATTTTCACACGGCGTATTTGCAGGGCGTACCTCGAGCGTAATTGCACCGCACTACACCGTGCAAATACAGTTAAATTATAGCACTTATTGATCGCTATGATTTTGAAGTGCATTCCCCGGAGCGTACTGAGCATCCGGAGAAAGAAGTGACATGTCATGCTGGTAAAAGGGAAAGTGAAAGGGGGCCAGGACGCTTTAGAAGTACGCACTGGCCAGTGCGTACTTCTAAAACAGCAGGCATATAGTGGCACACACAGTATGCGCCACTATATGCAGTGTGAAGCAGGCTTTAGCCTTCTACCTGCATCATGTCTCTGCAGGGCACTGCTGGCTCTATAGATACGGAGCCCACTAACCTGCGTCAGTGCAGTGCACGTACTGCATCGTCATTCCCCGATACAACCCGAGCTGTAATCCATTAAGAGGCAGGTTTACAAGTAGATCTTTATTGAGAGACAGACTTCATAATCAGCCATCTGCTCTGCAAGCAACTAATCCCTGCAACACAGAGAGCCGGCTGAAGCGTCATACCAGCGCTCTCCCTGCTGATCACATCTTGGCTAACCACAGCAGCTGCTGCCAGGAGATTTAACCCCTTTTCCCAGTAGGGACATTATGCAGATCTGAATAAACTTCCTATTATAACTGTGTGACACCACAATAAGCCTGTATTTATAACAGGTCTTTATAACCATAAAATGAAGCACCCAGCCCACTAGCAAGGTGACTGCGCCATCTAGAGGTAGGTACAGGCAACAGCATGCTGAATACAAGCACTGGGTATACATGATATCTGAACTGCAAATCCATAATCAGATCTTTGGTGAGGAGGGGGGGGGGGGGGGGGGGGGGGGGTTTAAAGCCCGAAAAAGTGGAAAGTTGGTAATACTAAAGAATACATAGACGTTGTTTGCAACCTGTGACTCGGGCTCCTCGCAGAGTCTGACAGCTATAGCTTGGGTTCACCGTGAGTGTACATTATCCCAGAAAATACTGGGACATGTCATAATACATTGGAGGCTCTTTTTTACTATATCCTGGGTACGGATACTGCACCCAGACAACTCCCAACAACAGGTGTAGAACAAGATAGAATGGGCTTAAAGCATACATGCCAACTCTCCCGTTTTTGGCTGGAGGGTCCCGCTATTTGGGGTCCCCTCCCGCCCTCCCGGGGGGAGTTGGCATTCCTCCCGCCGCCAGCAGGCGGCGGGGGCTCTTTAAATGGCCGCGGGCGCCGGGAAATAGCGCTAGTGCGCTACTCTGGCGCCCCCGTTGCCGCTCCCACAGGAGGGTGAAGCGGCCGCTGCGCCCGCTTCACCCGCCCGGAGTTCTCGCTGTGCAGGGAGGAGGCAGGAGGGATCGCTCCCTCCTCCCTCTGTATGTCCGGCGCCGGTGTGTGCGCGACATACAGGTCAGCGGCGCAGGGGAAGTGACGCGCGGCTGCAGGGGAGTGAGCGCGCGGGCCCGTCTCACTTTCCCCCTGCGGGCCGCTGTGGAGATCGGTCGGGAGCCCGGCAGCGCTGCAGGAGCCTGGTGAGGTAAGTGGATTTTATTATTTTATTTTTATTAGCTATAGGGGGGGCTCTGCCTGGCAACAATGGGGGCATCTACCTGGCAACAATTGGGGGCTCTTCCTGGCAACAGAGGGGACATCTACCTGGCAACAGAGGGGACATCTTCCTGGCAACAGAGGGGACATCTTCCTGGCAACAGAGGGGACCTCTACCTGGCAACAGAGGGGACCTCTAACTGGCAACAGAGGGGACATCACCTGGCAACAGAGGGGGCACTAGTGGCAACAATGGGGGCACTAGCTGGCAAACAATGGGGGCACTAGCTGGCAAACAATGGGGGCACTAGCTGGCAAACAATGGGGGCACTAGCTGGCAAACAATGGGGGCACTACCTGGCAAACAATGGGGGCACTACCTGGCAAAAAAATGGGGGGCATCTTTCCTGGCAAACAGAGGGGGCACTACCTGGCAACAGAGGGGGCATCTACCTGGCAACAGAGGGGGCATCTACCTGGGCAACAGAGGGGGCATCTATCTGGCAACAGAGGGGGCACTAGCTGGCTAACAAAGGGGGCACCTAAAATGGCTAAAAGAGGGGCATCTACTTGGCTACAAGGGGGCATCTACCCGCCTGTAAGGGGCAAATAAATGCTTATGGGGGGTTACTACCTGGCTATAAAGGCATTACCTGGCTTTTTCCAAAGCCGTTTTGCAGTTAAAGGTGGAGTGGGTGTGGCTTTTTGAAGGGGGTGTGGCATACCGGAAAGATGGGCGTTTTTCCATGCAAATTTTTGCCGCGCGCGCCCGCCGTTTTGATATCTCTGCTTTTTTTATTTTCAAAAGTTTTGGGAACTATGGCTTAAAGGGGTTGTCTAACTACAAGGATTGCTGCTTTTTATGTTAAAGATCTTGCAAAAACAAGTCACTTTGCAATATGTCCAGAAATACAAAAATCAGTCCCTCACCTGGTTATGCAAAACTCATTAAAAACAAAAGCCAAGACACATACACCGCCTCGTGTTAACCATATGGAATAGGAGAAAAGATGTCCGCTACATGTCCAATGTTGCAAATATAAAAAATGTTATACTTTATTCTTAAACAAATTTTAAAAAATGAATAAATGTCCAATAATGAACAAGTTCAAAGTTACCCAAGCATGGAGGAGCACTGTGCATGCGACTGGTGGATCGAGATGACTAGGACGCTGACGCGTTTCGGAAACGTGCTTCCTTAATCGTATGAGTTTGCATCAACCAGGTGAGCGGACTGATTTTTGTATTTCTGGACTTTATCTGCCTATTTTTTCAGTCCTGCTCCCTTTTTGTGTCCATTAAGTTACTACCTAGTCAGTCATGGATATTTTGGAGCACTTTGCAATATGTGTCCATTAAAAGTGTCCTACCTATTCTGAGATATCCCCTCTTGTATGGGCTGCATCAGCTCCTGGTCGCTATAGCTACAGACCGGTTTGCTCTCCTGATAAGCTGCCAGTGCTGGTTGCTATAGCTACAGACCTGGCTTCTACTGCAGTCTAGTAGAGGCCAGTAAACACGTCCCTGAATTCAAAGTGAAACCAAGAAAACAGGACTGAGTTGAGAAGAATCTTTGTAGTGAGACAACCCCTTTAACATTCCAGAGTGGCGTGACAAGCTTGTCACGCCACTCGCCCACACACAGTGGGCCTGATTTATCAAAACTGTCCAACAGTAAGAATGTCTTAGTTGCCCATGGCAACCAAAGCTCAGCTTTTATTTTTGAAACAGCTGTGGAGAAATGAAAGCTAAGCCCTGATTGGTTGCTATGGGCAACTAAGACATTCTTACTGTTAGGCCTCGTTCACACGGCTTATTTGGGCACGGATTGGCGCTGTACTCCGCGCCGGATTTGCGCTTCAGTACGGCGCCAATCCGTCGGAGTCATTACGGTAATCCACTGCTCTCATAGAGAACCGTGGAATCCGTCGCTCCTCCCCGCTCGGCGAATCCGCCGCGGGGGGAGACCGTGAGATGCACATTAGTTACGGCGCGGACGCGCCGTAAGCAATGCATTGTCTATGGGGCCGGGAGCGGCGGTCCCGCCGCGCTCCGCCCCCGCCCTTGTCCCTTATTCACGGCGGATTTGTGAGCTCAATACGGCGCACAAATCCGTCGGGAATAAGCCGTGTGAACACGGCCTTAGACAGTTTTGATAAATCAGGCCCAGTGTCTCCATACCTGTAGCATCCATGTGGTGCCCCTCATACTATGCTGTACCTACACTGGAGGACCAATGTCGCTCAAAAGAGAACCTGACAGGTGATGGAGACAAAGAAGCCGAGATCTGGGATATACAGGGTTATATGAATTGCTGCTGAATTTCAGTAAAAAGCAGAGAAAATCTTAAAAACGAAACGAAACGATAATGCTGACCCTGCCCCACACAGTGATTAACAGCTTGCTCTGTATACACACTGAGCTGCCAATCACTATGCGAGCAGGATACACAGGACTGTTTGTTAAAGAGTCTCAGCTTCTCTCCTCTATCATATAACCCTATATATCACAGAGCTCAGCTTCTCTCCTCTATCATATAATCCTATATATCACAGAGCTCAACTTCTCTTCTCTATCATATATCCCTATATATCACAGAGCTCAGCTTCTCTCCCTCTATCATATAACCCTATAGATCACAGAGCTCAGCTCCTCTTCCTCTATCATATAACCATATATATCACAGAGATCAGCTTCTTTCCCCTATCATATAACTATATATCACAGAGTTCAGGTTCTCTCCTCTATCATATAACCCTATATATCACAGAGCTCAGCTTCTCTCCTCTATCATATAACCCTATATATCACAGAGCTCAGCTTCTCTCCTCTATCATATAACCCTATATATCACAGAGCTCAGCTTCTCTCCCTCTATCATATATCCCTATATATCACAGAGCTCAGCTCCTCTCCTCTATCATATAACCCTATATATCACAGAGCTCAGCTTCTCTCCTCTATCATATAACCATATATATCACAGAGCTCAGCTTCTCTCCATCATATAACCCTATATATCACAGAGCTCAGCTTCTCTCCCTCTATCATATAACTCTATATATCCGAGCTCAGATTCTCTCCCTATCGTATAGCCCTATATATCACAGAGCTCAGCTCCTCTCCCTCTGTCATATAACCCTATATATCACAGAGCTCAGCTTCTCTCCTCTATCATATAACCCTATATATCACAGAGCTCAGCTTCTCTCCTCTATCATATAACACTATATATCACAGAGCTCAGCTCCTCTCCTCTATCATATAACCCTATATATCACAGAGCTCAGCTTCTCTCCTTCTATCATATAACTCTATATATCACAGAGCTCAGCTTCTCTCCTCTATCATATAACCCTATATATCACAGAGCTCAGCTTCTCTCCTCTATCATATAACCCTATATATCACAGAGCTCAGCTTCTCTCCTCTATCATATAACCCTATACAGTGGGGAAAAAAAGTATTTAGTCAGCCACCAATTGTGCAAGTTCTCCCATTTAAAAAGATTAGAAGGGGCCTGTAATTGACATCATAGGTCGACCTCAACTATGAGAGACTAAATGAGAAAACAAATCCAGAAAATCACATTGTCTGATTTGGAAAGAATTTATTTGCAGATTATGGTGAAAATTACAGGTAAAAAAGTACAGGCAGTCCCTGGGTTACAGACGGGATAGGGACTGAAGGTTTGTTCTTAAGTTGAATTTGTATGCAAGTCAGAACAGGTACATTTATTAAATGTGACTCCAGCACAAAAGGTTTGTTTTTAGTTTCTGATAGTGCAGGGAAGGGTTTTTACATTTGTTTTGCTGTCTGTGCCCTTGTTAACCTCATTTTCACCTCATGTGCTGTTGTGGCATGCTGGAACTTGTCATTCCACAGCTACTATCTGCTGTGGAACATGGAACTACAAGTGCCAGCCCGCCCCATACGTCTCCGTTTGTAACTATGGGACGGATGTAAGTCGGAACGGTGTAAGTCGGGGACTACCTGTATTTGGTCAGCTACAAACAAGCAAGATTTCTGGCTCTCACAGACCTGTAATTTCTTCTGTAAGAGGCTCCTCTGTCCTCCACTCATTACCTGTAGTAATGGCTCCTGTTTGAAGTTATCAGTGTAAAAACACCTGTCCACAACCTCAAACAATCACACTCCAAACTCCACTATGGTGAAGACCAAAGAGCTGTCGAAGGACACCAGAAACAAAATTGTAGCCCTGCACCAGGCTGGGAAGTCTGAATCTGCAATGTCAAGCAGCTTGGTGTGAAGAAATCAACTGTGGGAGCAATAATCAGATAATGGAAGACATACAAGACCACTGATAATCTCCCTCCATCTGGGGCTCCATGCAAGATCTCACCCCGTGGGGTCAAAATGATCACAAGAACGGTGAGCAAAAATCCCAGAACCACACGGGGGGACCTAGTGAATGACCTGCAGAGAGCTGGGACCAACATAACAAAGGCTACCATCAGTAACACACTACACCGCCAGGGACTCAGATCCTGCAGTGCCAGACGTGTCCCCCTGCTTAAGCCAGTACATGTCCAGGCCCGTCTGAAGTTTGCTAGAGAGCATTTGGATGATCCAGAAGAGTATTGGGAGAATGTCATATGGTCAGATGAAACCACTGTTCGGTAGAAACACAACTAACCGTGTTTGGAGGAGAGAGAATGCTGAGTTGCCTCCAACGAGCACCCTATCTCCTGTGAAGCATGGGGGGGGAGGGGGTGGCAACATCATGCTTTGGGGCTGTTTCTCTGCAAAGAGACCAGGACGACCGATCCGTGTACATGAAAGAATGAATGGGGCCATGTATCGTGAGATTTTGAGTGCAAACCTCCTTCCATCAGCAAGGGCATTGGAGATGAAACATGACAGTGATCCCAACCCCCTGCCTGGGCAATGAAGGAGTGGCTTTGTAAGAAGCATTTCAAGATCCTGGAGTGGCCTAGCCAGTCTCCAGATCTCAACCCCATAGAAAACCTTTGGAGGGAGTTGAAAGTCCGTGTTGCCCAGTGACAGCACCAAAACATCACTGCTCTAGAGGAGTTCTGTATATCATAGAGCTCAGCTTCTCTCACTATCGCATCCTGCTCTCAGATAGGGCAGCATAAACCCCCTGATCGGTTTTAAATATAGATTTTAATCAACAAGAAAGTCCAAAACCTTTGTAAATACATTCTAGATTACTTGTCGAGTCCATAACTCAGTTGTTTGCTGCTGGAAATGGTCAACAAGCTTGTTGTCAGACTCACCCCTAAAAGGTCGATTATGAACATTTATTCCCAATAACTGACCTGCTTAAAAGGACCAGGGATCAGCCAAAAAACAAACAGCTACTGGGGTCTGCCTTCCAGGAACCAGCACTGCATTTCCCACACTCCAAGGCTATGTCTACACAGCACTGGATTGTCATCGGATTTCCAGCAGAATCAGTATTTTGAATCCGCCAAAAATCTGACTATTTCCAGCGCTGTATAGACTTAAATAGAAAATCTGTACTGTAGTCTATACAGTGTGAGTATTCTAGTGAAGCCACTGGGAGTCCGGTGGATGAAGTAACATGTTTTATCTTCCACTAGATACCCGTCGGATTCCTGGGCAGCCCATGTACTGTGCCACCGGGAATCCGAAATCCAGCTAAATTTTTTGGCGTAAAAAATTAACCAAAAATGGTGGTGCCGTGAAGTTAAAGTACCGTCAGATTTCCAACGGTATTTTAACTTAGCTGTGGAGACATAGCCTATGGGTATGTTCACATGGCTGGTTTGGACGGCGCTTTTTAGACTAGCTTTTGATCTAGTTTTGGACAAGATTTTCCAACACTGTTCTTTCTGAAACTCCCATACACATTAATAGCCGAGGTAAAAATAGCGCCAACAAACATGGCAAGGTTTTGAATTTTTCCATCGTCTCCTATAGAGATTTTCAGCGTTGAAAATGCTTCAAAGAATTGACACTTCTTTTTCAGAGCCCAAAACAGCGTCCAAAGAAGTGCCTAAAACCTGCGGAAAAAACTCGTCGTCATGTGTGAACTACAACGCTGTTGTACATAGGAACTAAAGGCATTTTGGAGGCTTTTTCAACACCATTTTGGGCGATAAAATGCCCTGAAAATAGTGCCGAAAACAGCGTCAAAATCACCCGTATGAAAATGCCCTAAGTGGATGCAGCCAGCTGTGCAGGAAAGACTTAGATGAGAATACGGCGCAACGCAAATTCTGTGTCCCCTTAATTTCCAGGATAGGCGTGTCCCAGGCGTTGGACAGTCACTGATCTGAGCAATATGCCAGTACAGTATGGCATGGGGATAGCCCAATAGGTCACACATTAAGTATTAAATTTCCATAGATCAATCTAAATTCTGTCCTTTACAAGTCTAACTTTGAGGAGTGTAAAATACATATAAGAGACACTGAACAAGTGTTGTGAGCCTGCAAAATAAATGCAGCTACAATACAGGACCTAACGGTCAGGCTACTTAAAGGGGTTGTCCATAACAACAACTCAAAAGACCCTGCTGCTGCCACAAGGCAAACAAAGCCTTCATACTTCCCTCCCCAATCACTCCATTGCAGTGCTGACGCTGCTCTTGAGGTGTCTTCTATCAACATCTAGCGATTGGCTCATGCGAGTGGCAGCTGCTCATTGGCTGTGGTGGTCATGTGCCATTTCCTGACACTGTTCAAAGTGAAGGCTCCGACTTGTAACGCCAGGCAATGACAGCCGACTGCTGTATTTAGTATAAGCTGACTGCCAGAAGTAAGCAGGATGCCCAGTGAGAGCAGCAGCAGCACTGGAACTTAGGCAAGTGAGAAGGCAAGTATAATTTCTTGATTGTTATTTTTTTATTTTCTTGCTGCACCACCAGTACCGTCATTTCTTTTAAAATTAGGATGTAGACAACCCCTTTATCACACAGCAGGTACAACTTTAGATTAATTTTATATGTATAGTGTAACAGGAGAACCCCTCACTTCTTATAGACACTGGCTTAGCGCACACACTACTCTCAGCGGACTAAGGATATATACATATATAGGTCTCTGAAGATACAAAGAAATATGGGAACAATCTGGAAAATTCACAACAAAATGCCCAATAGATCCACGGACTGGACCAACCCATAAATAAATAAGCTAGCAATCTTTAAATTCTTTTCATTTTGAGGATTTTAAGGTATATTTATTAAAGGTTATGTTTTAATATAGTATAACAGTAGTTAAGTGATTTCTATGGTTTGTATAGGATAGGGCAATAATCAAAGAATTACCGCTATTCCATAAGAATGTGAACACACAGATATATGAGTCTTGTAATAGGAAAGAGCTCCCCACTTTTCCCAAAGTCCATATGTATGCATGCAGTTATATGCCAAGACTCAGTGGTATAATTTCACCATTAATCTTCCTTTATTGCATAAAAAACATCGCCATACTATTTTAGTTTTAGGTTTCTGTTATACAAAAAGTTACTACTGTAACAATAGTAGTGTGTCACAAAACTGGTAGGCATTACCTTAGACAAGCGCTCTGCAAGGCGTCAGATAGATAGGAGTAACTTAGACAACCGGGCCGGACGCCGCAAGTGTGCAACGTTTCAAAGGACACTGCCTCCTTTTTCAAACATGCGCGTTGAGTGATCCCTTCCTCCTTATATATCACATGGTAATTAACCCTATAATATTACATCTATTTTAAAAAAAACTTTAGGGAGAAAGCATGTATTTTAACACATAGGGCATCGGTATCTTGCCGAATCCAAGAAACAAATTTCAAAGTTCTGTCTAGATGGTATAGGGTACCAACCCTCCTTAATAAACTATATCCCTCAGTCCCATCATGTTGCTGGAGATGTGGGGAAATACAGGGATCAATGACCCATATCTGGTGGGGGTGTATAGAGATCCAGTCTTTCTGGACCAGAGTGATAGACATAATTAAATTAATCACAGGAATAACCTTGCAGAATGATCCCTCTGTGATCCTTCTTTTTATGTTCACGCAAAGCACCTATGCCCTAACGGGAAGTCTCATGCTCTTTCTTTTAGTAGCAGCAAGGATTCTGATCCCAAGACTTTGGAGATCCACCATAACTCCATCGATCACATCCTGGTTTAGGGAGATTTTCCATCTACAAAGAATGGAGGAACTCAGAGCAGATAATTCTCACCTCCTCGACAAGCACAATAGGACATGGAGGGATTGGGTCTCCTTCACATCTTCCCCTGAATACTCCAACCTCATATAAGACCTTCTTTTTATCTTTTGGGATCTTTCCTCTGACTAGATATAGAATGAAGTTGTTGGGCCTGGGGGTCCACCGCGGGATGTGCAGAATTGGCAGCACTTAGTTGTTTTTATCTTTCTGTTTTAATGTAAGTTTGGATCTGATGATATGTTTCAGTTCTGACTAATCTTATTGCTAATCTGTAGACCACTATCACAATAATAGTACATTTTTTATATAACTTTTTGCTTTTAGGTTACCAATCCAGGAGCATTGTGTTATTTCATGAGGTTATATTAAGCCATTTAAAAAAGTTAATAGAAATTTCTATGTCTATTCTACTAGATGTGAATTACAGAAAGGACTGTTGCATTATTTCTATTTTCTCTTGTACTGCTGATTGCATTTTATTAATAAAATAACTTCTTTGAATATGAAAAAAAAAAAAAACACCTTTAAAATTTATTTCTTCATTCAGTCCGTTAGGACTTCTAGAGTCGAGGTTAACTATCCAATACGTTTCTTTTCTCAACAATTGTACTCTAAATGCTTCCGATTCATTTTCCTTAATGCCTTCAAGCACACACCCCCTGAGATCTGATACATTGTGGCGAAAATCAAAGTGTCTAAGCCACAGAATTCTCACCAAAACTCTTTGAGGTACCCTCTTCTTTTTCTTTTTTGTATGTCCTGATTGCTGACTTATGTTCATTGATACGCAGTCTAATGCTTCTAGCAGTTTGTCCCACATATATTCGACCACAGGGGCACTTCAACATGTAAATAACTGCTTTAGATTCACACGTAAAGAAAAACCCCTTATGGGAATGCTATGTCCTCTCATTGGTTTGTCTTATTTCTGCCCCTTTGATGATGAACAATTGGAACAGTTTAAACAGGGGAAAAAGTTCCCTTTTTTCGTGGACGTAATACATTCTGTCTAGGCTTTTTGATTTTAATATCAAATGACATAAATGTGTCACCAATTGTACGGCCTTTTTTGAAAATGAAACTTAGGTGTTTGTGCAAACAAATGTCCAATTTTTTCATCATTCTGAAAGATGTTCCAATTTTTCAAAACACATTTTTTAATCAGTTTTAGCATGTTGGTCATATTTAGATATAAAAAACATTCTATTCTCTGTTTTTTATCAATTTTTTCTGTTTCAAAATTCATCCCTCGGTATTATCATAACCTCTTGACCCACTTTTGTGAGTTCAGTTCATCATAGCCTCTTTCAACGAATTTTTTGATTAATTTATTCATAGATGTAGTATATAAGTCATCTGTTGAGCATATACGTCTAGCCCTAACGAATTGACCTTTGGGAATGCCCTTAAAGGTCTGGGGGGCATGAAAACTGTTCTTATGAAAAAACATGTTACGTTCTACTTTTTTCGTAAATAGCGGAGTTGTGAAACCATAGTGATTCTTATGTACTTCCACATCAAGGTATTGTATGCATTGCGAAACTCTTTTCCATCGTGAATGGATGAGAGGTACCCGTGAATTCAAAAATTCCAAAAAACTTATCAAGCTGGGCTTCTGTGCCGCCCCACATCAGCATTACATCGTCCACATATCTCATCCACTTCACGATGTACTCAGGAACCCAGATGCATACACATATTGATTTTCAAAACCTATCATGTACAGGTTAGCCACACTAGGTGCTGTCGGTGACCCCATTGATACTCCCTGCTATTGCAAGTATAGTTGGGATCCAAATCTAAAAAAATTCTTTGTCAGAATTATTTCCAAAATAGCCATAAGAAAACCAAAGAATGAGTTACTTAGTGTCGGATCTTCCTGTAATGCCTCGCGGATGGCTTCCATGCCCTTTTTAAAATGGGATGTTTGTAAAAAGAGATTTAATGTCTAAAGGGGACCAAAAAGGTCCCCTGCATAGATCTTTGTATCGAGTGTTCTAAGAAATTGACCTGTGTCTTTGAGACAATGTGGATACGATCAATCTGTTTTTTTAGAAAACTGTCCACAAAAAATCGCAAGGGGTTCCTAATGGAGTTAATCCCGGAGACTATTGGCCTTCACGGAGGGGCTGTTAAAGATTTGTGTATTTTGGGGACAAGGTATAGAATGGGTATGCGGGGTGATTCCTTAATGAGCATCTTTTTTCTTTGCTCTGAGATGACGTTAAACTGAAAATGCTTCTTCTAAGGTATTGTGTATAAGATGTTGTATTTCCCCAGTAGGACCCTGTCTAAGGGAAGATATACATTACTATCCATAAGTTGTAAATTAGCCTCATCTATATACTCTTTACGATTTTATCAAACCGTTGCCCCCCTTTATTGCTTTTTTTAAAAAATAACACTTTCATCTTGTTGTAATTCTTTAAAGCTACCTTTTCTTCTTTGTTAGATTGTCATGTCTATGTGCCCCTGGTTTCTGTGCTAGTGACCATCTGTGAGTACTTCTTTCCTAACTGTTTGTTCAAATACTTCTAGTGCATTGCATCTAATATCTGGATCAAATTTACTTTGCCCTTAATTTTCTGGGAATGACGGTCTTCTCACCTTTCTTTATACCTTCCTATTGAAAAAAAAAATTTTAATTCTAGCATTTCTACAAAAATTTTTAAAAGTCCACCTGAAAATCAAACGGGGTTAGTGAAAAAACCGGACCAAAATTGGGTCCTTTGTTAATTACAGAACATTGTGCTTCGGACAAATTCTTATCCGAAATATTAACCAATAATCCTTTGATGTTTTCTTCTTTTTTCTCCCCGACTTGTGCTTTTTTTCTTCCTGTTCTTCATTTCCTCCACCACTGGCACCACATTCGTTCTCTTCTTGGGATGTAAGATCCTCTAAAAAATCCCTATGGTTTATACACAATACCTTAGAAGAAGCAGTTCAGCTTAACATCATCTCAGAGCAAATAAAAAAGATGCTCATTAAGGAATCACCCCGCATACCCATTCTATACCTTGTCCCCAAAATACACAAATTTAACAGCCCCTCCGGGAAGGCCAATAGTCTCCGGGATTAACTCCATTATGGAACCCTTTGCGATTTTTGTGGACAGTTTTCTAAAAAAAAACAGATTGATCGGTATCCACATTGTCTCAAAGACACAGGTCAATTTCTTAGAACACTCGATACAATAGATGCTATGCAGGGCCTTTTTGGTCAATTTAGACATTAAATCTCTTTATACAAACATCCCAGTTAAAGAGGGCATGGAAGCCATCCGCGAGGCATTACAGGAAGATCCGACACTAAGTAACTCATTCATTGGTTTTCTTATGTCTATATTGGAAATAATTCCTACAAAAAATTTTTTTTTGATTTGGATCCCAACTATACTTGCAACAGCAGGGAGTATCAATGGGGTCACCGACGCACCTAGTGTCTAACCTGTACATGAAGGTTTTAAAAATCAATATTGTATGCATCTGGGTTCTTGAGACATCGTGAAGTGATGAGATATGTGGACGATGAATGCTGTTTGGGGGGCACAGAAGCCCAGTTGATAAGTTTTTGGAATTTTAAATTCCGGGTACCTCTCACCCAGTTCACGTGGAAAGAGTGCGCAATGCAACATCCCTTGAGGGGAATACTAAAAAATCACTATGGTTTCACAACTCAGCTATTTACGAAAAAAGTAGAATGTAACAATGTTTTTCATAAGAACATTTTTTCAGCCCCAACATTTAAAGGGGCATTCCCAAAGGTAATTCGTTAGGGTGAGTATATGCTCAACAGATGACTTAATACTACATCTATGAAAAAGTTAATAAAAAATTCGTTGAAAGAGGCTAGATGGACTGAACAAAAATGGGTCAAGGGGTTTATGATAATACCGAGGGAGAATTGTTAAAAAACAAAAGAAATTGATAAAAAACAGGAAAAAGAATGTTTTTTTTATCTAAAATATGCCCAAAATGCTAAACTTTTTTAAAAAAATTGTTTTTGAAAAATTGGAACATTTACAAATTTGATGAAAAAATTTGGCATTTTTTGCACAAACATTTTTGTTCATTTTAAAAAAAGGCCGTACAATTGGTGACACACTTATTATTAAATTTTAAAAATAAAAAGAGCTAGAAGAATGTTTACGCCCACGAAAAAAGGGAACTTTTCCGTTTAAACTTTTCCCAAATTTGTTCTATAAAAGGGGCAGAAAAAACACCAATGGGGGGAATGCATTCCCATAAGGGGTTTCTTTACGTGTGAATCAAAAGCAGTTTTTTACATGTTAAAGTCCCCCTGTGGCGAATATAGGGGGAAAAAAACGCTAGAAGCATTAGACTGCGTACAATGAACAAAGTCAGAAAATCGGGGAATACAAAAACAAAAAAGAAAAAGAAAAGGGTACCTCAAAGATTTTTTGGTTTGAGAATTCTGTGGTAGCACTTTTTTTGAGTATCCCCAAAATGTATCTTTCAGGTTGTGTTTTAAAGGGCTTTAAAGGAAAAATGAATCGGAAGCATTAGAGTACAATTTTTTGAGAAAAGAAACGTTTTGGATAGTTAACCTCGACTCTGAAGTCCTAATGGCTGAATGAAGAAATAAATTTTAAATTTTTTTTTAAAATGATTTTAATTTTATGGGTTAATTCCCATGTGATAAAAAAGGGGGAAGGGATACTCAAGCGAAAGCTTGAAAAAGGAGGCATTTGTCCTTTGAAACCAAACTTGCGGCGTCCGGCCCGTGTTGTCTAAGACTCCTTCTATCTGACGCCTTGCAGAGGTTTGTCAAAGGTAACCCCTACCAGTTTTGTGACACACTACTTTTGTTGCGGTTTAAAATTTTTTTAAACGAAGCCAAAAAAAAAATATTTGGCGATGTTTTTTATCAATAAAGAAGATTTAAAGGTGAAATTATCCACTGAGTCTTGGGCATATAACTGCATGCATACATATTGAATAGGATAGGGAACACTAGGGATTGTATAGTAAGGGAGTAGGTTCCTGGTGGGGACTCCCTTATTGGGGCGGTTACCCTACTTTATTGGATAGGTTAGGGTGTTTTCTATAGCGGTTTCTACGGAAATATAGGGATAGTGTAGATTCTTTTCTTTTTGAGAATTTTAAGATATATGTATTAAAGGTTATGTTTTAATATAGTATGTTAGTAGTTAAGTGATTTCTATGGTGTGTTCTGTTTTGTAACAATTATAATCCAGCAGATGGGAGCGACATTGGGTATGCGTTCACCGCTTTACATGCACACCCTTGAAATTTTTGGGGGTATTTTTAATATGGAAATTAACAAAAAATAGATTATATAGTGAATCCCTTTTTTTTTTTTACTACCAGAGCCAGCCTCACCTCGGTTGAATTTGAACTTTTCAAGACCCCGGGGGATAGGAGAGGGAAAACCACCATTTCTTTCAAAGCATAAATGTGCTGACTCAGCCCTCCAACACTGTCAAAGCGGACCTGGAAGAGGAGCAGAAAACAAGTACAGATAAATCCTGCGTGAGCATCCACTTGTAGAAACACTGCTTTACTGTATTATCCAGTGCGGGTTGGGGGCAGAAAAACGTCATGAAATATTTGCCCCAAGGCCCCGCATTGGGCAATGTAAAGTTGATCCGTTCTGACTAAAGTGCTTTTCTAAGGCAATGTTCATATGGTGGTTTTGGATGTAATACACACATACAGTGCCCTGTGAAAGTATTCGGCCCCCTTGAACTTTTCAACCTTTTGCCACATTTCAGGTTTTAAACAAAGATATAAAATTTTTAATTTTTTTGTGAAAATCAACAAGTGGGGGGCACAATTGGAAGGGTGAAATTTATTGGCTATTTTAAATTTAAAAAAAAAAAAAAAAAACTGAAAAGTGGGGCAACAATATTTTTTTCCCCTTTTCTTTAGTGCAGCAAAAATCGTCCAGAAATTCGGTGAGGATCTCGAAGATCCCAAAGTTGTCCTAAAAAGACTTGGGTGTAAATATAATCCACCTCTGTGTAACAAGTCTCCGATAAAACACCTGCTCTGTGTTTGTTAGGGGTTTAGTTTAAAGCGCAAGAGCAT
>JAODAL010020793.1:0-68592 GCA_025379985.1 Phyllomedusa bahiana
TGGGGGCCTTTTCAGTTCCCCGGCCCCCCGGGACCCGGAAGACCACAGCTCTGGTCGGTACTACGGTGGCCCGCCCTAAAAAGGATGGTGGGGTTTTTGGCCTCGTGCTTTTGTGGTCGCAAAAGACACCCACCCAAGCCGGCGGGTTGCTCCTTCCCTCCCCGTTCCGGACCGTAGGGCCCCCAGATTGCCGGACTTTACAGGGATCTCCCCGTGGGGGGAAAGTCATTTGGGGCATCGCCGATCGCTTTCAAGAGGCCATTTTGACCTTTTGGCCTGGACTTCCGCACACCTTGTCTGGCGCCCCCTTCCGCGCCCCCCGGGCTTCCCGACACATTTTTCCTCGCGGATTTAAATTTGCCCCTTTTTGGGGGGCCTCTGTCCAGCTCAAAGGGGTTTTGGTTTCTCCTCCGCTTCCACCCGCATCAAAAAGGGCAGGTAGAAAAAACAAACCCCAATTTTGGGAAAAACTACTACGTCATTTCTCTGGGCCCGCAAACAGGGCAGGGGACCCGGGGCCAATTCGCCCAAAATTTCCTTGGACTCGATCTACGGCGCTTCCCCTTTTTTCGTGGTGTATGGACTAAACCCCCCCGCCCCCCCGCGTATCGGTCGGGGAGTCCGCTGGACTCCCGATCCGGCCTAAAGTTTTTTGGGGACAATAGAAAGCAATCGGCTGGGGGGCCTCCGCTGGGGATAAGCCCAGCAATAAACCCGGGAACCCCCGCCTCTTCAAGCCGGGGGAAAGGCCCGGGTTGTCCCCAAATTTTCCGCAAAGGTTCCCCCTACGAACTGGTCCCCGTTTCCCCTTGGCCCTTTTTTGAAGCCTAAAGAAAAAACCGGTGGCCACAAGCTCCGGTCCCCCCCTCGATGCGATTCCGAACCCTTCCATTTTTCCCGCAAAGCCAATCTTAAAAAAGGGATTGGAAGGTGCTCCCCCTCCCCGGGCCCAGCCCGACGTCTTTCCTAAAGGGAAAATTTCGGAGAAACGACCAAAGGGGGAAAACTTTTCTTTTTATTGATTGGAAGGGGTTCGGCCCGGGGAAAATCGTGGGGCCGGGGGAGAAATCAGGACCGAAACTTACCCAGAATTTTTTCAGGCAAAAGGAAGGGGGGAACCCAAAAGGGGGGGGGGAAACTATCACGAGTGGCGCGCACCCGGGGGTCCGGGCGCGACACTCCTGGCCTTTTAACGCGGGCCGCAGGGGGGTGCGGGCAGCGCCGCGTCCCGGGGCCCCCCTCCCAAAGTTTTCCTCCTCACCACCCGCCCCAGGTGCCGGCCCCGGTGGGGCCCCCGCCCCGGCCCCGTGGGGCACGCGGCGCCGGCCTCCAAATTTAAAGGGCCACGCCCCTAATTTGGAAAAACACGCCCGCCCAAAATACCCCCCTTTTCCCGCCCTCCCGACCATAACCCAACCTAGTGAAAGCCCTTTCTACGTTCCGGTGCGCCTTTCCCATCCCACCGCTTACTTCTCCGCCCCAAACCTTCGCTGCCTGCCCCACCTTCCGACTCGCCCTGACTACGGTTTGCCTCCCGTTTTCGCCCGCGCTATTCCTTGTTCCACCGCAAGCAAGTCCAATCGGGGGGTAGGACCGGTAATTCCCCGCACAGCCATCCCGCTTTTTGGCGGGGTTGGGGAACACCGGTTCCCTTTGACCCCCTCCCTGGGGTGGGGTTCCGCCATCCTTTCGGTGGGCCCGTGGGTCCACAACCCCGGGCCTTACATTTTTCATTTTGATAATCCTCTGTAGAATGGAATCCGAACTTTAAAAAGGCCTGCTTTACTTTTTTTTGGGTTTTCCCCCTTGTTTCCCAATTTTTTCCAAATTTTGGCACTATTCGGGGCTAACAGGAAGCCCGGGCCCAAAGAAAATTTTGGATGGGGGCCCCCCCCCCTGACCACGAACATTTACGGAACCTTTTAATCTGCGTTTCTTGAAATACAAAGGAGTAACACCCACCTAATTTTACCATCATATGCTACCAACAAAACCCACTAACCAACAACATTACCTAGGCCTATAATATGGACGGATTATACTGCCAGAAAAAGACTACAAATTAACACCACATAGTGACTAACAACCCTATACTATTACTGAATAAAATCAATATTACTACCATATAGTGGTATATACTAGTGTACACAGGTGCCCTACAGACTGTATATTACCTCCATACAGGGAACATATAGTGGTAGACACCAGTGTACACAGACTCTGCAGACATGTTAGCGATTACAGTGCCTGTGTTACAGCTATGGCCTGTACCACACCGAATCATATAAGCAGGTAGAACCCCATTAGGTTGGTAGGCCCTAGGTAGGTAGGTTAGTAGACGTGAGGTAGGTAGTACATAGGCCCCAGGTAGGTAGATCCTAGGTAGGCAGTAGTCAGGCAGGTCTCAATTAGGTAGGCAGTATTTAGGCCCCAGGTAGGTAGGTATGCAGTAGATGGGCTGCAGGTGGGCCCCAGGTAGCTAGGCTATAGGTGGGGCCCACATAGGTAGACAGGTAGGTAAATAGGCTATAGGTAGACCCAAATAGACAGGCCGGCTTTAGGTAGGTTATAGGGGCCACATAGGTAGGGATATATAGGCAGGCAGGGGGGGCTATATAGATAGGCAGGGGTATATAGCCAGGCTTCAGGGGTGACTATATAGGCAGACTTCAGGGGGGTCTATATAGGCAGGCTGGGGGTATACAGGCAGGCTGGGGGTATACAGGAAGGCTGGGCGTTCAGAGGCGGTATGCGCTGGGCCCCTCGGCTCCGCGCCCGCCGCAGTGAACTGTTAAGTTTACTGCCGGCGGGCCCAGGGGCGGCATTACTGGGGTAGCAGACATGATAGCAGCTGCATCGGGGCGCGGGCCACCTAAGCGAAGGGCCCCGGGGCAGCTGCTACATCTGCTACCCCGGTAGTTATGCCCCTGGCACTATTTTTACTGTTAAAATGATGGAAGCTCTGTGAATCTCATTGTAGTCAATAGAGTCTGTGGAGCACCATTGGCATCTGTCATAAACTGGGTCTAGTGCCACATCTGTGACAGATTTATGCTATCTATCATACATGAAAAAACTTTGAGACTCTCGGTTCACATATTTTGATCAAAAGATGTTTGAGCTGCACACGACTTTCAACGTGATCTCAAATCGGGCAGTCCTATCCTATTACCTCTCAATCGAGCCAATCAGGCCTCCCGCTGGGTCAACCGACCTCCATTATTCAGAGAGAAAAAATAAAAAACACCCAACCTGCAAAGCTGCCCTTCTTATGACAGCCTGTGAGAGTGGGCGGGGACAGAAACACAAAATGGAAGCACCCCTTCCTTTCCATCCAGGTTAAAATCAATGTACACCAAGTATAACGTATGTTTCTGCACACAAAAACATTTCTGAAAAAGTGTATGCAAACCTGGGTGCCACTGGCAGGGCTGCGGCACACAGGTAATTATACATGTATGCACACAGACCGCCGCCAGCGGCACATTTCTGCAAAAAGGGCAATACACTACGTGGAAATCCCTAAAGAAGCATTTATGCTATCTATCATACATGAAAAAACTTTGAGACTCTCGGTTCACATATTTTGATCAAAAGATGTTTAAGCTGCCCACGACTTTCAACGTGATCTCAAATCGGGCAGCCCTATCCTATCTTTACCTCTCAATCGAGCCAATCAGGCCTCCCGCTGGGTCAACCGACCTCCATTATTCAGAGAGAAAAAATAAAAAACACCCAACCTGCAAAGCTGCCCTTCTTATGACAGCCTGTGAGAGTGGGCGGGGACAGAAACACAAAATGGAAGCACCCCTTCCTTTCCATCTAGGTTAAAATCAATGTACACCAAGCATAACGAATGTTTCTGTACACAAAAACATTTCTGAAAAAACGAATGCAAACCTGGGTGCCACTGGCAGGGATTTCCACGTAGTGTATTGCCCTTTTTGCAGAAATGTGCCGCTGGCGGCGGTCTGTGTGCGTACATGTATAATTACATGTGTGCCGCAGCCCTGCCAGTGGCACCCAGGTTTGCATACTTTTTTCAGAAATGTTTTTGTTGCAGAAACATACGTTATACTTGGTGTACATTGATTTAACCTAGATGGAAAGGAAGGGGTGCTTCCATTTTGTGTTTCTGTCCCCGCCCACTCTCACAGGCTGTCATAAGAAGGGCAGCTTTGCAGGTTGGGTGTTTTTTATTTTTTCTCTCTGAATAATGGAGGTCGGTTGACCCGGTGGGAGGCCTGATTGGCTCGATTGAGAGGTAAAGATAGGATAGGACTGCCCGATCTGAGATCACATTGAAAGTCGTGGGCAGCTTAAAAATCTTTTGATCAAAATTTGTGAACCGAGAGTCTCAAACATCTGTGACAGAGGCTCCAGACTGAACCTCCAATGCAGATGTCAAACTAGGCTAAATAAACTTATTGTCAAAAATACCATAACTGAAAACTGATTAGTGTGTGCTTTTATATAAAAATATTTATCTTGCTTCCATAATTGAGCTTTTTTACTTAGTGATGATTTGTTTTATACCTTAATATATAAATTACATTTCAATGCTATTATCTGTAAGATGTCTGTGAATTGTAATATGACTGCTTGCGGTAAAACAAAAGTCAGTATTTTTATTTATTTGTTTTTATATATTTTCCTGCATATACTGTATACTGTATCTGCATCACAGACTCACAAACCCACATTTCATATTTCTGTTTTGATGTAAACCTAGTTACATCTCAAGTGTGGGCTTTTCCGGACTGGCAATACCGATACATTTGGAAGATGACACAGTTTCACATGTAGAAAAAATCCAATGGACGTCAGCATAGATTTGCTCTTTTAATGTGAAATCAGTAGTACAAAAAGTGCAACGTTTCGTGTCAAAAGAAACGTAGAGCCTTTTTCAAGCATAGTGATACATCTTAAATTGTCACAATATATATGTTTATAAAACACCACCCCCTTTTTTTGAGGCCAACCAATAAGGCTTCGTGAATAATCTCCTATGTAAATTCCACATCTAACAATATACACTCACCGGCCACTTTATTAGGTACACCATGCTAGTAACGGGTTGGACCCCCTTTTGCCTTCAGAACTGCCTCAATTCTTCGTGGCATAGATTCCACAAGGTGTGTGCAACGATGCTCAATTGGTACCAAGGGGCCCAAAGAGTGCCAAGAAAATATTCCCCACACCATGACACCACCACCACCAGCCTGAACCGTTGATACAAGGTAGGATGGATCCATGCTTTCATGTTGTTGACGCCAAATTCTGACTCTACCATCCGAATGTCGCAGCAGAAATCGAGACTCATCAGACCAGGCAATGTTTTTCCAATCTTCTACTGTCCAATTTCGATGAGCTTGGGCAAATTGGAGCCTCAGTTTCCTGTTCTTAGCTGAAAGGAGGGGCACCCGTGTGGTCTTCTGCGCTGTACCCCAAATCTGCCTCAAAGTTTGCCGTACTGTGCATTCAGAGATGCCTTCTGCCTACCTTGGTTGTAACGGGTGGCTATTTGAGTCACTGTTGCCTTTCTATCAGCTCGAACCAGTCTGCCCATTCTCCTTTGACCTCTGGCATCAACAAGGCATTTCTGCCCACAACCCGCCGCTCACTGGATGTTTTTCTTTTCGGACCATTCTCTGTAAACCCTAGAGATGGTTGTGCGTGAAAATCCCAGGAGATCAGCAGTTTCTGAAATACTCAGACCACCCCCTTTTGGCACCACAACCATGCCACGTTCAAAGGCACTCAAATTTACCTTTCTTCCCCATACTGATGCTTGGTTTGAACTGCAGAGATTGTCTTGACCTGTCTACATGCCTAAATGCACTGAGTTGCCGCCATGTGATTGGCTGATTAGAATAAGTGTTAACGAGCAGTTGGACAGGTTACCTAATAAAGTGGCCGGTGAGTGTAACATTAATGTGCATACTCAATAAAATGTTTTTCCCTTACTACATAAATCATTACATAGAAAGCTGGAAAGGTCCCTCACGCCATACTCGGCGCTCAATTACCTTACTGCGCATGACAACTAATTGTGCGCATGTCAGAGTAATCCACTTGTCTATCCCCTACTGCGCAGTCTGTAAGGGCACGCACTCCATTCCGGAGTATGGATTCAACGTCGCCAAAGCGCGTGCTCAATGCCCATACAGCCCGTTATATTCAAATCAGCAGCGATGTGCCTGAAGATAACAGAGGTACATAAGGCAACTATTCTTATTGGCTTCCATGAGGATAAGGCTATATTATATATATTATTTAGGATAGCTGGGCAACAGGGATCTCAATGCTAATATCCAACATCACCACCAGGGATCGATTTATCAAAAAAAATGACACCAATCCCTGGACATGATGGCATTTGTCACCCGCCCGGGCACACGGGCGTGTGACATTGGGAAAACGTGCAGGATAATATAGGGCAAATGTGTCCCTAACCCAAATTTAAAACCAAACTTATTAAAAACTGGACTATCCATAAGCCTCCAAAAAGTTGCCATAGAATAATCTAGAACAAAAGAAATGCATAACATGGGAAACACAATAGTGGAATACATGAGGGGTATTAAAAAGTCATCACTCCGGAAAATTTCCTTCGAAATTTATCCTATGGAAACAAGATATAAAAAATAAAATAAACGTGTATTATAGTGAATTAAAACCAGTGTTTAAAAAATTTTAAAAAACAATACTAGTATCAT
This sequence comes from Phyllomedusa bahiana, assembly GCA_025379985.1. NCBI lineage: Eukaryota > Metazoa > Chordata > Amphibia > Anura > Hylidae > Phyllomedusa > Phyllomedusa bahiana. The sequence goes on from JAODAL010020793.1 coordinate 6,720, forward strand.
ATACATCAATATTACAGAGACATTATATCTTACTGGTATTGAACTCAATGTTGAGTCCATTAGGATACAATGAATTCAACTCAAGATCCACTTGAGTTCCTTTTTTAACAAGACCTTTTCTCAATCACCCCCCCTTCTCATACTTGGAACCATGATCAATCCCCCTAAATTTAAATTGTGAAATCAAAATGATTACATTCATTTAAGTGACGTGCCACGGTGATCCATCTTTTTTCCCCAAAAATGGTACTCTATGTTTATTCTTTACGCTCCCTGACCTCCATAGTAGTTTTCCCCAACATAGATCTTATTGCATGGGCAAACAATCATATATACCGCATATGTAGTACGACTTTGTATATCTCCCTGATTTTGATGGGTTTACCTGACATAGGGTGATAAAATGATCACCCTTTACATATTGTTGCAATTGGGCCACAACCCAAGAAAGGGAAAAAATTTCCCCCAACTTGGAGGTGCTAAAAAGTTTGTCTTAGGCCAGCTGGTGATGGAAGATCAGACTTCACTAATCTATCTCGTAGATTTTTTGCTTCTCCTATAGGACATCATGGGGACCTCAGAAAACTCCAAAATCTCAGGAAAGCCTTTTTGCAAAATATGCCACTCTTTCCTCAAAATCATAGATATTTTGGGGCCAATCTTATGAATGTAGATACAAAAGGATCCTCTTATTAGGGCTCTTTTTTTGTGAAATCAGGTATCCGATCTCTTCACCTCCTTAACACGCTTTTTAAATCTGTTGAGAAGTGGTTTGGGGGACCCCCTCTGGATAAACTTTTCACACATCTCCTCAATCTTCCCCTACTTTTGAATCCTCTGAAACAATTTTTCTTCACCCTTAAATAAATTTACTCCACGGTTAAATGAGTCTATCATTTTTTTGGGGTGAATAAACTGTCATATCTCAGAAGATTGTTCCTGTCAGTCCCCTTTTTACATATAGATCTGTCTCCAAAACCCATTTCCTTTGATGTAAAACTTTCGTATCGAGAAATTCAATAGATGAGTAAGAGAACTTAGTAAACTTTAGACCCGCTCTACACCCATTCAAAAAAGTATGGAACAGTTCCAATTCCTCCAATGACCCAGTCCAAATCAAAAACACATCATCAATATAACGCCACCAATGCAGGATGTGCTCCGAGAACCCAGAATGGTATACAAACTCATCCTCAAGCGCAGCCATATAGATGTTAGCATATGTGGGGGCCACATTGGACCCCATGGCTGTGCCCCTCCTCTGGAGATAGAACTTGTCCCCATAGAGGAAATAATTTCTCCTGAGGACCATCTCCAGAAGGGTGAGGATGAATTGTGAGTATCTCGGAGCACACCCCGCATCGGTCAGCGCCCCAGAAACTGCAGACAATCCCGCTACATGTTCAGTTGTTGTGTATAACGAGACCACATCAAATGACACCAGACAACATCCATCAGGTAAAGAAACCGACTGTATCTTAGTCAAAAAAATCTGATGTGTCTTTAATGTATGAGGGAGCGGCCGTGGCAAAGGATCTAAGAACTTTGTTACTAAGTATCGAGCCACGACCAGAGACAATTGGTCTTCCTGGTGGGTCTATCAAACTTATATGTATTTTGGGTAGAATATACAATACAGGGGTAACCGGCGATGTAACTTTAAGGAAGTTTCCCAAAATTTTCATCTATGATCTTTTCACAGATAGCTCTATCCACAATATCATTAATTTCCTTCATAATCCAAATTTCGGATCCCCATTAAGTGTGTGTAAACCTCCTCATCCCCTAATTTGTCTCTGAATCCCCAACATCATATTTTCACTCTGTCCAAGACCACGACCGCTCCCCCTTTGTCCGCTGGTTTCACAACAATTAGAGGATTCTCCATCAACTCCTTCAAAGCTATCTTTTCATCAGCAGACAAATTTGACCTATTAACATCATGTTGTTTTCCCCGAGCTTTTTAATCCTATCTGTTGCAATTTAATGTATGGGCTCTACAATGTGGTTAGACTGAGGAGGAGAAAAGTTACTTTTTTAACTTTTAAACCAAGATCACTTAGGCTAACCATACTATCCAAAGGTATCCAAATCAGGCCTATTTGAGTTGTCCCCACCCCACTTTTATCATGAAAAAAACTTTTAAACGTAGACGTCTAAAGAAATTTTGTAGATCTATTTCAAACTGAAACCAATCAACTGGAACCGATGGACTAAATGACAATCCTCTATTCAACACACGAATCTGAAAATCTGACAATCTAATGGAGGAAATATTCACAACCAGATTTACCTCATTGTCTATTTCTGGGGATGCCCCCTGGTAGTTGGTCTCACCACATTCTCCCTCTGTTTGTTAATCCTGCCTCTCTGATTCCTTCTTTTGTGCTCTACGATATTTCCGACCGCCCCTCCTGAGGTTTCTCCTCCTTCTTGTCCCCGAATCTCTAAAAAATCAGACTTGACAGATTCATCTGTTGAATCCGAATCCATAGTTGGGTATCCAAACTTGGGACGATTAAACCTTTGAATCCTTCTCTTAGATGGAACACCTTGATTCTGCTGACCTTGCCAATTATAAACTTTTCCCTTTTCATAATCCTCAAGGTCCCTATGCCACTTGTCCCTCTTCATTCTCTCAATTTCCACTCTATGTCTAGCTAGTTTTAAATTTAATTTCTCTTTAAATACATCAAAATCATTGGTAGATAATAATGCCTTTATCTGTGTCTCACAATCCTGAACGGTATTATTTAATGAGGAAAGTTCCTTCTGGAGATAATCTATGTTCAATAACATAACCTCAAATGCGTACTTATTATTGATAGCCTCAAATTTTTTACAAAAGTCCTCATCCTGTAGAAAAAATGTTGGGCGTAGATTGGAACGTAGTCCTCTCGGTATCCGTTTGACACGAAAATATTCCATCAGAGTGTTTAAATGCAGTTCCACCGTAATCAGTCTCTTATTATCCTGTTCATATTTTCTTTTAAGAATGTCAATCGACGGTAATCTCATAAAGGAAATATCACATCTTGCATTATTCAGTAATTTCTGAACTTCCTCCTCTGTATACAGATATGTACTCACATATGATTCACTCACGGATGTAGTAATAGGACAGGGGTTCTGTAGATTGTCCATACTCGGATTACCCCCTCGTGCACGATCCCCAGGCTCCATATCCAAAACAAAAAGTCACAAATGGGTCAGCACTGAAGTCCTTGTTCATAAGATCCATAGAGACAAAAAATGCAACAGACCGTCCTGTAGTGAGGCAGCCCGAACCTCACATGCATAAATCCATAGCAGAAAAAATCCAATGGACGTCAGCATAGATTTGCTCTTTTAATGTGAAATCAGTAGTACAAAAAGTGCAACGTTTCGGCTCAAAAGAAACGTAGAGCCTTTTTCAAGCATAGTGATACATCTTAAATTGTCACAATATATATGTTTATAAAACACCACCCCCTTTTGAGGCCAACCTATAAGGCTTCGTGAATAATCTCCTATGTAAATTCCACATATAACAATATACATTAATGTGCATACTCAATAAAACAGTTTCCATTACTTACATAAATCATTACATAGAAAGCCGGACGGTCCGTCACGCCATACTCGGCGTCTCAATTACCTTACTGTGCATGACAACTAATTGTGCGCATGTCAGATGTAATCCACTTGTCTATCCCTCTACTGCGCATGTCTGTAAGGGCACGCACTCCATTCTGGAGTATGGATTCAACGTCGCCAATGCGCGTGCTCAATGCCCATACAGCCCGTTATCATTCAAATGCAGCAGCGATGTGCCTGAAGATAACAGAGGTACGATAAGGCAACTATTCTTATTGGCTTCCATGAGGATAAGGCTATATTATATATATTATTTAGGATAGCTGGGTAACAGGGATCTCAATACTAATATCCAACATCACCACCAGGGATCGATATCATAAAAATGACACCAATCCCTGGACATGATGGCACTGTCACCGCCCTGCCACACTGCGTGTGACATTGGGAAACGTGCAGGATAATATATGGCAAATGTGTCCCTAACCCAATTAACCAAACTTATTAAGATCTAAACTATCCATAAGCCTCCAATAAAGTTGCCATAGAATAATCTAGCACATAGCAATGCATAACATGGGCAACACAATAGTGGAATACATGAGGGGTATAAAAAGTCATCCCATCCGGACAATCCTTCGAAATTTATCCAATGGAAACAAGATATAAAAAATAAAATAAACGTGTATTATAGTGAATTATACCAGTGTATTAAAAAATATAAAAACAATACTAGTATCACATACATCAATATACAGAGGACATTATATCTTACTGGTATTGAACTCAATGTTGAGTCTATTAGGATACAATGAATTCAACTCAAAGATCCACTTGAGTTCCTTTTTTAACAAGACCTTTTCTCTATCACCACCCCTTCTCATACTTGGAACCTGATCAATCACCCTAGATTTAAATTGTGAAATCGAATGATTACATTCATTAAAGTGACATGCCACGGGTAGATCCATCATTTTTCTCCGAATGGAACTCTTATGTTTATTCATACGCTCCCTGACCTCCATAGTAGTTTCCCCAACATAGATCTTACTGCATGGGCAAACAATCATATATACCGCAAATTGAGTGGAAATTGAGAGAATGAAGAGGGACAAGTGGCATAGGGACCTTGAGGATTATGAAAAGGGAAAAGTTTATAATTGGCAAGGTCAGCAGAATCAAGGTGTTCCATCTAAGAGAAGGATTCAAAGGTTTAATCGTCCCAAGTTTGGATACACAACTATGGATTCGGATTCAACAGATGAATCTGTCAGGTCTGATTTTTTAGAGATTCGCGGACAAGAAGGAGGAGAAACCGCAGGAGGGGCGGTCGTAAACATCGTAGAACACAAAAGAAGGAATCAGAGAGGCAGGATGAACAAACAGAGGGAGAATGTGGTGAGACCAACTACCAAGGGGCATCCCCAGAAATAGACAATGAGGTAAATCTGGTTGTGAATATTTCCTCCATTAGATTGTCAGATTTTCAGATTCGTGTGTTGAATAGAGGATTGTCATTTAGTCCATCGGTTCCAGTTGATTGGTTTCAGTTTGAAATAGATCTACAAAATTTCTTTAGACGTCTACGTTTAAAAGTTTTTTTTCATGATAAAAGTGTGAGAGACAACTCAAATAGGTCTGATTTGGATACCGTGGATAGTATGGTTAGCCTCAGTGATCTTGGTTTGAAGTTAAAAAGTAACTTTTCTCCTCCTCAGTCTAACCACATTGTAGAGACATACACTCACCGGCCACTTTATTAGGTACACCATGCTAGTAACGGGTTGGACCCCCTTTTGCCTTCAGAACTGCCTCAATTCTTCGTGGCATAGATTCCACAAGGTGTTGCAACGATGCTCAATTGGTACCAAGGGCCCAAAGAGTGCCAAGAAAATATTCCTCACACCATGACACCACCACACAGCCTGAACCGTTGATACAAGGCAGGATGGACCCATGCTTTCATGTTGTTGATGCCAAATTCTGACCCTACCATCCGAATGTCGCAGCAGAAATCGAGACTCATCAGACCAGGCAACGTTTTTCCAATCTTCTACTGTCCAATTTCGATGAGCTTGGGCAAATTTGGAGCCTCAGTTTCCTGTTCTTAGCTGAAAGGAGTGGCACCCGGTGTGGTCTTCTGCTGCTGTAGCCCATCTGCCTCAAAGTTCGCCGTACTGTGCGTTCAGAGATGCTCTTCTGTTTACCTTGGTTGCAACGGGTGGCTATTTGAGTCACTGTTGCCTTCATATCAGCTCGAACCAGTCTGCCCATTCTCCTTTGACCTCTGGCATCAACAAGGCATTTCCGCCCACAGGGCTGCCGCTCACTGGATGTTTTTTCTTTTTCGGACCCTTCTCTGTAAACCCTAGAGATGGTTGTGCGTGAAATAGATCAGCAGTTTCTGAAATACTCAGACCAGCCCTTCTGGCACCAACAACCATGCCACGTTCAAAGGCACTCAAATCACCTTTCTTCCCCATACTGATGCTCGGTTTGAACTGCAGGAGATTGTCTTGACCATGTCTACATGCCTAAATGCACTGAGTTGCCGCCATGTGATTGGCTGATTAGAAATTGTGTTAACAAGCAGTTGGACAGGTGTACCTAATAAAGTGGCCGGTGAGTGTACATTAAATTGACAACAGATAGGATTAAAAAGCTCAGGGAACAACATGATGTTAATAGGTCAAATTTGTCTGCTGGTGAAAAGATAGCTTTGAAGGAGTTGATGGAGAATCCTCTAATTGTTGTGAAACCAGCGGACAAAGGGGGGGGAGCGGTCGTGGTCTTGGACAGAGTGAAATATGATCTTGAGATTCAGAGACAATTAGGGGATGAGGAGGTTTACACACAACTTAATGGGAATCCGAAATTTGGAATTATGAAGGAAATTAATGATATTGTGGATAGAGCTATCTGTGAAAAGATCATAGATGAAAAGTTGGGAAACTTCCTTAAAGTTACATCGCCGGTTACCCCTGTATTGTATATTCTCCCCAAAATACATAAAAGTTTGATAGACCCACCAGGAAGACCAATTGTCTCTGGTCGTGGCTCGATACTTAGTAACATAGCCATATTCTTGGATAAAGTTCTTAGATCTTTTGCCACGGCCGCTCCCTCATACATTAAAGACACATCAGATTTTTTGACTAAGATACAGTCGGTTTCTTTACCTGATGGATGTTGTCTGGTGTCATTTGATGTGGTCTCGTTATACACGTCAATTGAACATGTAGCCGGTTTGTCTGCAGTTTCTGGGGCGCTGACCGATGCGGGGTGTGCTCCGAGATACTCACAATTCATCCTCACCCTTCTGGAGATGGTCCTCAGGAGGAATTATTTCCTCTATGGGGACAAGTTCTATCTCCAGAGGAGGGGCACAGCCATGGGGTCCAATGTGGCCCCCACATATGCTAACATCTATATGGCTGCGCTTGAGGATGAGTATGTATACCATTCTGGGTTCTCGGAGCACATCCTGCATTGGTGGCGTTATATTGATGAGGTGTTTTTGATTTGGACTGGGTCATTGGAGGAATTGGAACTGTTCCATACTTTTTTGAATGGGTGTAGAGCGGGTCTAAAGTTTACTAAAGTTTTCTCTCACTCATCTATTGAATTTCTCGATACGAAAGTGTACATCAAAGGAAATAGGTTGGAGACAGATCTATATGTAAAAGAGACTGACAGGAACAATCTTCTGAGATATGACAGTTATCACCCCAAACACATGATAGACTCATTACCGTGGAGTCAATTATTTAGGGTGAAGAGAATTGTTTCAGAGGAATCAAAAGTAGAGGGAAAGATTGAGGAGATGTGTGAAAAGTTTATCCAGAGGGGGTACCCCAAACCACTTCTCAACAGATTTAAAAAGCGTGTTAAGGAGGTGAAGAGATCGGATACCCTGATTTCACAAAAAAAGAGCCCTAATAAGAGGATTCCTTTTGTATCTACATTTCATAAGATTGGCCCCAAAATATCTATGATTTTGAGGAAAGAGTGGCATATTTTGCAAAAAGGCTTTCCTGAGATTTTGGAGTTTTCTGAGGTCCCTATGATGTCCTATAGGAGAAGCAAAAATCTACGAGATAGATTAGTGAAGTCTGATCTTCCATCACCAGCTGGCCTAAGACAAACTTTTTAGCACCTCCTAAGTTGGGGAATTTTCCTTGCTTGGGTTGTGGCAATTGCAACAATATGATAAAAGGTAATACATTTTATCACCCTATGTCAGGTAAACCCATCAAAATCAGAGGGAGATATACATGTCGTACTACATATGCGGTATATATGATTGTTTGCCCATGCAATAAGATCTATGTTGGGGAAACTACTATGGAGGTCAGGGAGCGTATGAATAAACATAAGAGTACCATTCGGAGAAAAATGATGGATCTACCCGTGGCACGTCACTTTAATGAATGTAATCATTCGATTTCACAATTTAAATTTAGGGTGATTGATCATGTTCCAAGTATGAGAAGGGGTGGTGATCGAGAAAGGTCTTGTTAAAAAAGGAACTCAAGTGGATCTTTGAGTTGAATTCATTGTATCCTAATTGAGTTCAATACCAGTAAGATATAATGTCCTCTGTATATTGATGTATATGATACTAGTATTGTTTTTATATTTTTTAATACACTGGTATAATTCACTATAATACACGTTTATTTTATTTTTTATATCTTGTTTCCATAGGATAAATTTCGAAGGATTGTCCGGATGGGATGACTTTTTATACCCCTCATGTATTCCACTATTGTGTTGCCATGTTATGCATTGCTATGTGCTAGATTATTTTATGGCAACTTTATTGGAGGCTTATAGATAGTCCAGATCTTAATAAGTTTGGTTAATTGGGTTAGGGACACATTTGCCATATATTATCCTGCACGTTTCCCCATGTCACACGCAGTGTGGCAGGGCGGTGACAGTGCCATCATGTCCAGGGATTGGTGTCATTTGTATGATATCGATCCCTGGTGGTGATGTTGGATATTAGCATTGAGATCCCTGTTGCCCAGCTAGCCTAAATAATATATATAATATAGCCTTATCCTCATGGAAGCCAATAAGAATAGTTGCCTTATCGTACCTCTGTTATCTTCAGGCACATCGCTGCTGCATTTGAATGGTAACAGGCTGTATGGGCATTGAGCACGCGCATTGGCGAGGGTTGAATCTTTACTCCGGAATGGAGTGCGTCCCCTTACAGACATGCGCAGTAGAAGGATAGACAAGGGGAAATTAAAATCTGACATGCGCACAATTACTGTCGTGCGCAGTAAGGTAATTGAGACGCTGAGTATAGCGTGACGGACCGTCCGACTTTCTATGTAATGATTTATGTAAGTAATGGAAACTGGGCGGAACCGGAAGCCCATGGAGATAGACGCTTAGCTGAGGAGCTCCACAGCATCGCTACCTTCTCGGGGGAGAATCCAGCGCCATCCTGGCACCAAAGCGACGGCGAACAGCTTCACAGAAGGCTCCTGCTCTCCCGCTTCACTCCGGTGCGCAGTAGGGGGAAATTGCGGAGTATTTTTTAGCACTCCCAGGGCCCGGGAACCTTGACCTGACAGGGGGGGCAGGCGCCATCGTCCCTCTTCACAGTGGCCGGAAGTGCCGCATCCATCACCAAGGGAGCGCAGCCGGTGCTTATCTACTGAGCCCTCTGCAGACTCTAAGCCTTTTAACACAGTGCAAGACCCAGCGGGCTGGAACGGACCCCACTCCGACATTCCTGCTGAGGAGACCGGCACCTCCCTACTCTCACAACGTGCTCAGGTCAGTGACCCTGCCTGGCCGGGCCTCCCGCAACCACAGCTGAGCAGCCCTGTTAACCCCTGCAGCACCGGAGAGCTCACCCTGCCTCCCACAGTGTCTCAGTCTCTCAGCAGCCCTGTTAACCCCTGCAGCACCGGAGAGCTCACCCTGCCTCCCACAGTGTCTCAGTCTCACAGCAGCCCTGTTAACCCCTGCAGCACCGGAGAGCTCACCCTGCCTCCCACAGTGTCTCAGTCGCACAGCAGCCCGGGTTAACCCCTTGCAGCCCCGGGAAAGCTCACCCTGCCTCCCACAGTGTCTCTGTCTCTCAGCAGCCCTGTTAACCCCTGCAGCACCGGAGGGGCCACCCTGCCCCCCCATAGTGTCTCAGTCTCTCCCTGACCACCTGCTACAACCTCAACGGAGCAGCCCTGTTAACCCCTGCAGCACCGGAGAGCTCACACTGCCTCCCATGGCCTCTCAGTCTCTCCCTGACCACCTGGTTATATACCTCCCCTGGCCAAACCCCCCTGTTAAGACCAGGAGTTCCTGTGAGGACCTGACTCAGCCCAAAGATCCAGAAGGATTGACGCTCACACCTTGGCGACCTAATAATGCCCCCCAAGGCCCAGAGGCAACAGCAGGCCCCAAAAAGAAGGGACTGGGCACTCCTGCCCCAAAAGCGGCAGCCTGGACATATTTCAAGAAGACACCACAGATGGGGACACTGATACAGAGATGCAGAGGCCACCTGAGCTGCACAGGGAGCCCTCTTCTCCTCAGACGGCGAGGCCGCTCCCCTCTCCGCAGACCCAGTTGACACAACGGACGACTGGCGCACTTACTTGAAACATATCCCTACAAGGGCTGATTTCACGCGCCTAGTGGCAGAAGTTAAGGAAACTTGTAGATCAGAAATTGGGCGCAAATGCGCCAAGACCTCACTCAAGTGGCTGAAAGGGTCGACACCTTAGAAACAGCACATGACGATACCCGTCGTTATACCTCCCACCTGGAGCAATGTGTGACCTCCCACGCTCACCTGCTTCGAGACACCCAGAAACACCTGGAAGACTTAGACAACAGGGGACGCCGCAACAACATACGGGTGCGAGGGGTGCCGGAACCAGAAGGAGAGGAGAACCTTCAAGTCGTCCCTTAAAGGGCCTTTCTTTAATAACCTCCGGGGACTTCCGCGTCTTCACCCATAAAAGTTTGACCGTCTGCATAGAGCGCTGTGCCCAAAGTCAGCGTCTCAGCAACCAAGGGACATAATCTGCTGTGTGCATGATTTTACTGTGAAAGAGAGGATCATGGCGCAATCGAGGAAGCAAAAGCAAATTGACTTCGCAGGGACCACAGTCCAGCTCTACCCAGATCTGTCCTGGATCACGCTGCAAAGAAGACGACATCTTCGCCACTGCTTGTCCTGCTCAAGGACCAGGGCATCGCCGATAGCTGGGGGCACCCATTTGCCCTCTTTGCCTCCAAGAATGGCAAATCCGCAACTCTCAGGACATATGAGGACTTGCAAGCTTTCTGCTCAGTTCTGAATATTACGCCTCCTGATATAATGGATTGGGACATTGCGGTCCCCCAAAAATCTCCGCCCCCAATCTGGAGCCAAAGCACGAAGCAAGAGGAGACTCGCCAGCCTAGAGACTCTTTGGGCGGCCCCCCTGCCCTCGCCTCCACTCCCCCAACTTGAGGACTCCGGACTGATTTCTGGAATGCTTTCCCTTTCCGCCGCCGGCGGTGATTAAGGACTGACCTCGAAAGACGGACGGGCCCACCCCTCTCCTCCCCCTGTTCTCTATCTTTCCTCCCCCCCAAACCCCCACTTTCCCCCACCCTTTTCCCCCCCCCCCCTCCCTCTTTTTCCGTCCCTTCCCCCCCACCCACTAACCCACCTGCCAGGTCTGTCATCTAGGGTTGGGTGCACTAACGTCCTTTTCTATTATTGGCCAGGTTACTCTCGCTAGAATTTGTCTTATTTCTCCCCCAATCCAACACTTTGGGTCTAAACTCTATATACCTCCACTACCTGTTGTCGACCCTGTATGCTAAGGTAGCGCTGTCTGCGTACCCCAGGAGCGGTCCACAAGTTTCTCCCTACCTGTCTGGTAGTTTGAACCCAGGAATTACTCCTGAGTTTCCCAAACCCCTCGTTATCAGAGGGCTCGTAGTTCCACCTCCATTCCTCACCCGATTTGGGGAGGGGAATTTTTTGGTCGCACTTTTCTTTGCCCTCTCTAAGGCGACTTAGGCCTTAGTAACAGCCTCACTTGAGGCGGATTTTTCCAATGTCTTTTAATTGTTTTGTGTGTGTCAATGTCTGCGTCCTTCTCTTTTCCCCTCCCTCATGTCCCTGGCTGTTGAGAGGACTACACGCTTCCTGGTCAGACTCCACTGGTCGTCGATTTACTGCTGACCTGGGAAAAGTGAACATCTGCTTTTCCCCCACTCTGATCACAATGGTGAAATATTATTCATTGAATGTCAAGGGATTGAATTCTAATGTAAAACGGAGACTACTTTTGACTGATCTTAAGCGGTCAAAACCACATATAGTATTTTTACAAGAAACCCATTTTAACAAAGATAGCAATTTTAATTTTGCGAAACACTTGTATCCGAGAGCCTTTCAGGCCTCACATGACAGGAAAAAAAAGGCTGGTACTGCTATTTTGCTTTCTAGTCAATGTCCATTCCAAGTTCAGGATTCAGTCTTGGACCCCCAGGGTCGTTATGTAATGTTAAAGGGCCTATATGAGGGGACGCATTTGACGCTCTGTAACATTTATGCCCCAAACACCTCGCAGGTTAGATTTTTGAACAAAATTTTGAACAAATTGGCCAATTTCTCAGGGTCCACTCCTTGTTGGCGGAGACTTCAATATGTTCTTCTCGGAGAAAATGGACAAGTTGTTGCTGCAGGGCAGAGCTCTGCACCCATCCTTGAGTGCCTTAGCAAGGGAGTTCCGTGCATGCATACTGAAGTTTCGATCTGTAGACCTGTGGCGCATAGCACATCCAACTGAGCGGACATACCTTTCTATTCCCCCCATACGGCCACACTCGCGTCTCGATTATTCTTCGGGAACATACCTGTAATGCGTAGGCTAGGTAGGGTTTTGAAATAAACCCCTATAACCTGGTCGGGACCATGCTTCCCTGTTTCTCTCTCTAAATCTAGGGGAAACTCGCAAAAAAATGCCAATGGCGTCCAATGAATCCCTTTTGAAGCACCCCCAGCACAGAGAAGAACTGCGGCAGGCCATTAAAGATTACTTCCAAATGAACACTGGATCGGTGACCTCACCGGCTACACTTTGGGAGGCACACAAAGCGGTGATCCGAGGACACTGTATCGCCTTGGGTTCTCGTATTAAGAAAACGCAACCCTGCAAATGTTTTCTGCTTCGGACACGTCTTAAAACTCTCGAGGCCTCTCTGGCAGCTGCTTCCGCCCAGGCATAGACTTCGAGAGGTTGTAGAGCTCCGAGCTAAGATGAGGAGTCTGGAAGTATCCAAACCAAAAAAAACTTTTGGTGGTATAGCAGACAAAGATACATTTCCGTGCTAATAAGGCACATACCATGTCGCTAAGATGCTCCCAGAGGAGGCCTCAACAACGAACCCATACTCCTTTAGGAATTGTCGTGGTATGATCGTCCCATGATCCAAGGAGATTGCGCAGATCTTCCACTCTTACTATGCCAGGCTCTACAACCTTCCGGACTCTCTAACTAATTTGCTTTCACATACTCCGAACGCCCTGCATGAATTTTTTTTCATCCTGCAACCTCCCCTCCTATCCGAGACAGACCTGCACTCTCTCAACGGCCCGATCACAATAGAGGAGATTAGGGAAACCCTCAAGAATTTACCTCCAAAAAATCCCCAGGTCCAACGGGTTTACGTACCTATACTTCCAGACTTTCCCCCACAATTAGAAGATTACTTGGTGGAAAAATTTAAAATTTATTCCTGAAAGGTGACCAAAATTCCCCCGTCCATGCTTCACTCCTTCATAACCCTTATCCCCAAGCCCAACAGAGACCAAACTAGATTGTTCTAACTATCGGCCTATCGCCCTTCAAATACTGACATGAAAATATTCGCCAAATTTTGGCCAATCGTCTATCATTTCTGCTTGCCGGATTAATTAACAAAGACCAGGTGGGTTTTGTTACAAATAGGCAAGGGGCTGATAACAATAGGCAGGCGATAGACCTAATCGAGATAGCGCATAGGAGGCAGGAGCCGGCTTTACTGCTCAGCTTGGGACGCGGGGGAAAAAGGGGTTCGATCGCCTAAAAATTGGAAGTTTATGTCCGAAGTACTGAAGGTATTCGGCTTTCGAGGCCCATTTATGCAAGCTCTTGGAAAGCTGTACTCCTGCCCCTCTGCAGCTATTCGACTCCCACACGCCGATTCCCCCCTGATCAAACTTAAAAATGGCACGAGACAGGGCTGTCCCTTTTCCCCGATGATCTTTGTCCTGTTGTATCGAACCATTGGCTGCGGCCATACGAAAAAAACCCGAATATCACGGGTATCCGAGTCCTTGACAGAGACTTCAAAGTATCCTTATACGCGGACGACATACTCCTGACTCTAACCAACTTACATACCACTATCCCCAATTTGCAATCACTCTTGCGCCATTTCGGCCTTCTCTCGGGGTACAAAAATGAACTCGTCTAAGACAGAGGCTTTACCCTTAAACATCCCTACCGCTCAGTTGGATCTGTACAGATCGAACTTTTGTTTTAATTGGAAACAGAGATCCTTAAAATACCTGGGGATAAATTTGACCCCAACATACGCCATGCTGTTTCTCACATAACTTTCCCTGACAAATTTTGGGGTGCACCGACTACTGAGTAAATGGCACGCCCTAAACCCAAAATCAGGGGACCTCGTTTTTATCTCACCCGGGCCTTTTAAATATCGATGTGAATACTGTTTTTATTTTATAACCTGATGAAGCGGGTCTGTTACTCGTGAAACGCGTTGTTATTTTACTACTATTTTATTAAATATTGGCACTTTTATAGTGGATAATATGTCCTATATGTCCCAGTGTCAGTAACCTTTTTTTCCCCAGCGCTACTGTTTTCTCCTCTTGGTATATTTGGATATATGTTTTTCCTGGATCTCCGTGTGCAGAGAACCAGTGAACTGAAGAGGTTCGTGCATTGTGGCTGCTATCGGGGTTTATTCACATTGTGCTTTTAATGAGTTGTACCATTCAGTACAACTTGAGGAGGTGAGCAGATATAGTGTATAGCTGTTCCAATTTATCATCGCTTACCACACAGAGTGCGCTCCTGTCTCTCCTTCCTTTCCTTTTTTGTTTTTGTGTTTCTAGCACACCAACCACTGATTCCCGATAGCCTGCAACTCTCCACATGAAACCGTGGTTTGATAGTCAACTATTTAAGCTGGCGGATATTGTGGACTACAGGACCCGAGAGATCCTGCCTTTTGAAACTCTACGGGAGAAGTTTAAGCTACCACCCCACACGTACTACTCCTATCTGCAGATTAGCCATTTCTTACACAGATCTCTGTCCTCCAAAGTCTGTATCGATCCCCACCAGCTCTGAGAAAATATGGCGAACAAATTCTTCCACAGCTGGTCTGATTTCATCAATATATCAAATTTTGGTGACACCAGACCCGCCCCCAAACCCCCCCCCACTTTACATGAGAAAATGGGAAAGCTATTTAGGGACGCCCATCCCTATAGACACCTGGCAAACAATTTGGACCCAGGCGGCCAAGTCTTCCTCTTGTGTCTCCTACAAAGAAAACCAATACAAAAATGCTGATGCACTGGTACCATACTCCCGTACTCTTGCACACTTTTTACCCTAGTGTCTCTGACTTATGTTGGAGGTGTAAGGACGAGGCAAAGGGTCTTTGGCCCATATTTTTTGGGATTGCCCTAAAATAAAACCTTTTGGGGAACAGTCCAATCTTTGATCCAGAGTGTTGTGGGAATCACCATTCCCCGCGGCCCTGAGGTCCCCACCTACTAAACATCTTTCCTGATGGTTTGCGACGTCCCCAATCACGCCTATTGCTGCATCTGTTGACGGCAACCAAAAAGTCCCCATAAGCAAGCATTTTGGGAAATGTCAAGAGCCCCCCCAAAGGACCAATTGATCAGCCAGTGAAAGACATTCAGGAGATGGAATACCTCACGGCTCTATTAGATGACAGGGTAGATTAATTTGAAATTTTTGGGGAAAACCCTGGGGACTACTATATAATCTCCACTGGCCCCTAATGGCAGCATAGTAAAGTGGGCCCTGTCCAGCAATCTCTTCTCTCAGCTCTCTAAACCCCCAACATCCCCTAGTAGAATTCCCTCTTGTAGTCTGTACTTGTTTGGTATATGTCTCAATGTTTTTCTTGATGTTTGTTTTACCCATTATATACGGGTCACTTGTTAAATATGTTGAGAACGCCGGTTTGATTTTACACCTATTGATATGTACCCTTCTCCACAGCTAATCTATAGGGATTTGTTCTGTCTATATGATTATTTCCTCTGTAAATCTGTATGCATTACTGCAACGCAGAGACATCCAAACTAGGTACAGTGGTATGTCGATCTTATGTTACATACTTGTTTTCCACTCTAGGATAGCACTATAACTAATGATAGATTATTTAGAGGAAATGGAAAAGGATTAACAGTAATAACCTGGCCTAGAGCGCCGGGGATGTCTTTGTTGGGCTTTCATGGGCCTAGAACACCGGAGGTGATTTCCATTAACTACTTCGCTCTCTTCATTTAAAAAAAAAAAAAAAAAAAAGCCCTTTATTAATATGGACCGCAAGAGATTTCCCATCCTTGGTTCTCGGGAGCGATGGGGGGCTTGTCATTGTCATCCCTGGTGTTCTTTGGGGCGGTTAGAGGGCACCACAGGCATATGAAAACGTTACTCGGCTGACTCACCCTCCCTGTATGAGTTATTGCTTCTCCCCCCCCCCCCTTATCCTATTTCCTGCCTCCCCTTGTCCTTCTGTTTTGTATGCTCGTACAGATCCTTCTTGACAGCATCGAGATCAGATATCTATTAGCCTCCGTTTGGTTTTCTGTAAAGAAATGCATTTTTCTTGTGTCCCGACTGAAAGTACCGTTTATTCTTTTTGCAAACCCTGCTATATTTTTTCCAACCATCACATTGTATTCGATTGTTAACACCATCTTGTATGTTTATACTGTCCATGCATTTATCTTTAAAATCCTTTAATAAAAATTACAGTTAAAAAAAAAAAAAGTAATGGAAACTATTTTATTGAGTATGCACATTAATGTATATTGTTATATGTGGAATTTACATAGGAGATTATTCACGAAGCCTTATAGGTTGGCCTCAAAAAAAAGGGGGTGGTGTTTTTTAAAAACATATATATTGTGACAATTTAAGATGTATCACTATGCTTGAAAAAGGCTCTACGTTTCTTTTGAGCCAAACGTTGCACTTTTTGTACTACTGATTTCACATTTAAAAGAGCAATCTATGCTGACGTCCATTGATTTTTTCTGCTAATGGATTTATGCATGTGAGGTTCGGGCTGCCTCACTACAGGACGGTCTGTTGCATTTTTTGTCTCTTTGGATCTTATGAACAAGGACTTCAGTGCTGACCCATTTGTGACTTACAGTTTCACATGTGACATTAATCCCATGTATACAAAATAGCAACAGTCAATGATTGCCAAGGTAGCATAAGGTTATCGCATTTGGAATGAGTTTGGATGTCATACACTGAGAAAACTGCACCATAAAAACAAAAGCGAGTAAAGGAGTAAACATACTATTGCATGAGGTCTTCTGTCATTTACCTTGTATGATGCATCTGTTGTTTAAACAGAAGGAAAAGCTGAGAAGATCAGGGATATTATGATTGCATAGTCAACAATGAAATGTAAATAGCAAAAGCTGCGCACATTGTACATAGAATACTCTACAAGATACTTCATGAGATTTTGCATCCACTACAAGAAACCAATCAAGACTTTATCATTGCAAGTGTGGGATTTGTTTTTGTTGTGATTTTTTACATTTCTCTTCTGTGACAGTAAATTAATGCTTTAAAGCAGTTGTCCCACCACAGAAATTTTCACCTATCCACAGTATAGGAGTTAAAGGTTTGATGACTTGGGGTTCCTCCACTGACCCCCCACCAATTGCTAAAAGGCGGGCCTTGAGTTCCATGTCCTTCCTCACTGCTTTTGCAAATCGAAGAAGCTTTTGAATTAAAGGGGTTTTACCACAAAGTAAAATTGATATGCAAAGCTTGAAAATTAAATAATAAACATTTTCACTATTCATCATTATTAAAAATTCTGTACCATTTTTGTTTTAGCTGCTAATTTAGGGAATCATAGTGTACAGCTCATCTCCAGGGGATACAACCAGTGAAGAGAGCTCTTCAGTCCTGGCAGCACCTACTTAAACATCACCTCTCCTTTCAGGCAGCTACTGTCAGTCTTTTCCCTGCTTCGTAATCGCACACACTCATTGCTGAGCGATTGTTCAATCCAAGGTGCTGTCATTCTACTCCCGTCCTTTGCACTCCTTAGTAATTAGACGAACAGGGCAAATAAATAGAAAGATGTGCATTGAGAAAAAAATCCACATGTTTGGTTCCTGCAGGGATTTAAACCAAGGGATCCTATGCTGAAAAGCAGAAGTGCTAACCACATAGCTACATTGTAGGTACTCACAGCTCTTTACATAAACAGACCTGTGATTGACAGTTCAAACAAATCATACACACCCCCTTTTGTACACACTGAAAGCTGAAGCAGAACAAAGCAGGCATGAAATGCCTTCGTGGTAAAACCCCTTTAGGGTATGACCACACGGCATAGATAAAATACCAGCTCTATTCGGATGTAGAACCTGACCAGTATTTTATCATTTTTGGGCTCTTTTTTGGTTGCGGTTTTTGCATTCGGCCATGCTCCTAAAAATTGGAACAGTACATTTTCCGCCATAAATCTGGCAGAAGAATATACATATTCTAAGTTTTTTGAAAAATGGCAGATTTCAAATCAAACCATCAGAACATCCGAGCTGTTCAAATTTTCTATTGAAGTCTATGGGAATGGTTTACAGCTGGTTTTCAGACGGTTTCAAAATCCAAAAACCGACTGGAAATCTGAAGGCAGAACCATGCCGTGTAGATGGGCCCATAAACTGTGGTCAAGCATGAGCACTGCTGCTCTGTTAAAAGCCTATGGGACCATAAGATATCTGAGTATAGCGCTCAGCTACCTTAATATATCTTATAGTCATTGACTGGAGCAGCAATGAATATGTTTGGCCAGTGTGCAAGCACTTCTACTCTGCTCATGCACAGTGAGGAACAACAGGAGACTCAGGATCCCCTTGAGAGCGATCGATGGCAACCCCAGCGACCAGATATTTATCACTTATCCTGTGAATAGGGAAATGTCTATGGTGGAACAAAGTTTTTAAGTAGTGCATAGAATGTCAGATGATAACTGGAACTCAATAGGAAAATATAAAACAAACATCTCTTTTCTCAGTGGCGAATTTTCTCACTTGTTGGGCGTTTTTGAAAATGCAGGATGTCCTAGGTATGCTTGTTCAGGCAGTTTGTGACATTTTTCTCCCATGAACTTCTGTTTTTTTTTCTAAAAAATGCATGACATGACATTTTGCACATTATGTGATTTAAGAGGAATCATTAAATCATAAGATTTCTGAATCATAACTCATGGGAAAAAGGCAACAAAAATGCCACTAAAACACATGTACTAAAATTCATTCATTTTTAAAAATGCTACAGAAAATGCATGAAAAAGAAAAACACATGCCGGTTTTGAGGCATTTTTTAAATAAAAAAAAACATGGGAAAACTGTGCATGAAGGAGGCCTAAAGAAAAATCTCATACATCCCTACTGAGCCACCATGATTTCTCTTTGGAGTGGTCCATAAACATATGGTTTGTCCCCTAGATGATGTCAAACACCATTGTAGCCTGTATATACTCCATTTAAGAGGTAGAATAAGAAGTCATCACTGATTTACCGTATAGCCTCGCATAAGAACCTTGCCACAAAAGATGTTTTCCTTTTTCAGCTCGAATTGCTTTTCAAGGTTAGAAATATCTGATTCTTAGATGTTGAAACAAGTTTCCATGGTTACTGGTTAAAAGAGTACATGCAGGTTAGGAACGTTCAATGCGATCTAAAGTTTGAACACCTCGTGCAACGTTTAACCATGGTGCAGTTTCCCAATCGACATCTTGTTTTCGCTGTGTTCAAAGAATACTTTATGGATCGGGCTGTCATAAATATATCCTTGTGGCAGATCATTAGTTGTGTTAGAGGGGAACACTGTGTTATACCCGGAGTATAGTATGTTGGTTATATGTCAGCATGTGGTCAAGTAAAGTAAGGCTTGTTCAGTGTTATGTAATGTACATTCTATTTTATATTACAGATAAAAATGTACACAGCAGAGCCCTGGGACATTTCCTAATAGGTCCTGGAGCATCTTATCTTATATATCTATGTTGTGCTGTTCTTCTGTTAATTCATCTAGAGGTTTATTACTGAATCTGTCAGATGGGTGTTACCATAACAGTTGCACACACTAAGGCTGCGTTCCCACGGCACAGGACAAATACCGGTCAGTTTGCCGGCTGGTATTTGTCCTGTTTTGCGGCCGTCCCCACGGCCGCGGGGGGCCGGCTTTTCTCCGCGATGAGCGGAGAACAGCCCTCCTCCCTCCCATTGAGGTGTTCATATTCAGTCCGGAAACCGGAAGAATGAACATGCTCAATGTTTTTTGAGCGGACCGTGGGCGGAAAAACCGCCTGGCGGAAAACCCGTGCAGTGGGGACTGCTGCACGGGATTTCCATAGAGCACAATTGTGCAAATTTTCGGCAAGTTTTTCAGGCGGTCTGAAAAACCGCAAACCGGCTGAAAAACCATCCGAAAACCCGTGCCGTGGGGACATGCCCTAACTCTGCCAGCACTGATTGAACATGTCAGACACACACCCTATTTGTAACACCCATTTGACATGTGAATTTCTAGCAGGAATAACAGGGGAACTACACAACCTAGAAATTTAAGGAATGGTTCTCCAGATTTCTTTCATAGAAAATACTCCTATTTACTAGAACAGACATGTCAGAAATGGACACGGGTTCTCTTTTAGTCTTAAAGGGATTGTCTCATCTCAAAGGTTCATAGGCTGCATGAATGAAATAAAGCTGCTTTATCTGCCTCTGGGTTGAGCTGTAATGTAATTAGCATATTCACTCTGTGTATTTAGCCTTCTCTGTTTATTATGTTTATCAGCTAAATTACCTTCTCCAAGGTCCTTTGAAGCTTCTCAGCTGAAGTAAACAGTAGAGTAATTAGTCCTTTGTCTGTAAGATCAGATAAAATCAAGCTGTCACTGTCCAGAGCTCTGTGCTGCCATGACCTGTGTGATGACATCACTCCCTGCTATCAGGTAGAACACACAGCAGGGGGGAAAAGTGTACACAGGTCAGTCACTAGGGGAACCAGAGAGAGGTCAGAAGGTGATAAAATCGCTTGTAGATCCTTAACAAAAAAATATGGACAATGCAATATATTTGGAAAAACGTCTCATTTAGTTTTCTTACATTTTAAAAAACTAATCTTGTAGCGAGACAACCCCATTAAGTTGTACATTTATGTACAGACTTTACAAAAAAAGCACGCAAAGCCACGTCACGGACACCCCTGCGGTCCCCTGCCAGGACCCCCAGCGTGTCGTGCCTTCCGGATTGCCCCGTCCTGCCGTTCTTCCTGGGGGGCTAGTGGCCTCCTGGGCGCCGCCGCGTAGCTTCCCGTTTCCTTTATGGTTTCCTTCCGTGCACCTTCCTCTCACCTATGACCCCAGACTTAAGAGGAAGTTCCCCCCCCTGCTCTGGATATTCCCCTTTTCAGTCCCTGCGAGTCCATATTACCCTGCCAGTTCTCTGACTTAATCCTGAGATGCTGGGCCATGTCTGAGTTATCTGGCCCCGACCATCCTGTCTTCCCCCTGTTGTCGGTCTGTGTCCCCTGCAAAAGTCCGGTCTCCCTTTTTGGGTCCCGTTCCTTAAACCCCTTTTTTCCCGCTGTCCCTTCCTACCCGCAAAAACCTGTTGTTGAATCCGTTGTTTCCCCGAACGGAGGGGTAAACCTGCTCTGCATAAAGTTTTCCTATGTTTCGCACCACCGCCTTTTGTTCCTGTCCGCACCTCGGCTGTACCCCAGGTACCACGTCGGGGTTGAGACCTGGGGGTCCCCCACGAAGTCCCTCCCCCCTCGCGGGGGCTCCGGGGAAGACCAGGGGCCCCTAGACTCCCCCCCTGGCGTGTCCCATAAAAACTCCCTTGGTGATCACAAGGATCCACACCCGGATTCACGCGCCTCGCTTCAACGTATGTTTGTTGTCGCTGCACCCCTTTAAAAGAAGGACTGACCAGGATCCCCCGGGGGTGACCTTGTCTACATTTTCTGGGGTGCTGTCTTGCCGTCATTCTGCCCGCTTTGGCTCATGGTTTGCCCAGATGTCTGTCTGTTCCCCAGGTCATGGTTCGCCCGAGTGTCTGTCTGTCCGCATGTCAGGTTTTTGTCCAGGTTCGTCTGTTTGTCCGCAGGGTCATTGGTTTGCCCAGAGTGTCTGCTTCCCCTGGCTCATGGGTTCGCCCCAAGTGTCTGTCTGTCCGCGGTCATGGTTGCCCAAGTGTCGTCTGTCCGCAGGCCAGGTTTTCCCCAGAGGTTTCTGTCTGCCCAGGCCATGGTTCGCCCAAGTGTCTTCTGTCCGCGGCTCATGGTTCGCCCGAGTGGGGCCCGTCGTCCGGAGGCTCATGGTTCGCCCAGATGTCTTCTGTCCCCCAGGTCAGGTTTACCCCGAGTGTCCCGCCCCCCCCCCCCTGCCCCCGCCCAGGATTTCCCCAGAGTGGCTGTCCCAGGCTCATGGTTCCCCAAATGTCGTCTTCCGCAGGCTCATGGGTTTTTCCCCAAATTCTGTCTGTCCGCAGCTCATGGGTTTGCCCCAAATGTCTGTCTGTCCCCCCAGGCCAGGATCGCCCCGATGTCTTCTGTCCGCAGCTCAGGATGCCCAGAGTTCTGTCTTGTCCGCAGGCTCATGGTTCCCCCAGAGTTCTTTTTGTCCCCCGGCTCAGGTTCGCCCCAGGTTCCCCTGTCCGCACCAGGGTTTTGCCCCCAAATGTCGTCGCCGCAGGCTCATGGTTCCCCAGAGTGCCTTCCGCAGGGTCATGGTTGCCAGAGTGTCTGTCCGCAGGCTCATGGTTCGCCCCCAATGTCTTCTGTCCGCAGGCTCATGGTTTTGCCCCCAAATGTCCCCGTCTGTCCGCAGGCTCAGGGTTTGCCCAGAGGCTGTCTTCCGCAGGCCATGGTTCGCCCAGAGTGTCGTCGTCCGCAGGCTCATTGTTCCCCAGATGTCGGGCCCGTCCGCTGGCTCATGGGTTCGCCCAGAGTTTTCTGTTGTTGCAGGTCATGTTTTGCCCAGATTTTCTGTCTTGAGGTCAGGGGTTTGCCCAGATGTCTGTCTGCCGCAGGCCATGGGTTTCCCCCAGTGTCGTCTGTCCGCAGGCTCAAGGTTGCCCAGATGCTGTCTGTCAGCAGGCTCATGGTTTTTGCCCAGAGTGTCGTCTGTCCCGCAGGGTCAGGGTTGCCCCGAGTGTTGCTGTCCGCGCTCATGGGTTTGCCCAAGTGTCTGTCTGTCCGCAGGGTCATGGTTTTTGCCCAAGTGTCCCGTCTTCCCGCAGGCTCAGGTTCGCCCAGAGTCTGTCTGTCAGAGGCCTTGTTTTGCTCAATTGTCTGTCTGTCCGCAGGTTCATGGTCCCCCAGAGTGTCTGTCGTCCGCAGGCTCAGGTTTTGCCCGATGGCTGTCTTCCTAGGTCTGGGTTGCCCAGATGCTGTCTGTCCGAGGCTCATGGTTCGCCCAGAGTGTCTGTTGTCCGTAGGCTCATGGGTTTGCCCCGGTGTCTTCTGTCCGCTGGCTCATGGTTCGCCCAAGGTCTGCACCCGTGCCTGCGGCTTATGGTCGCCCAAGCATCTGCACCCGACCCGCGGCTTATGGTTCGCCCAGGGTGTCTGTCGTCCCGCTGGCTCATGGGTTTCCCCCAAATGTCTGTCGTCCCTCCTTTCCAGCCCCAAAGGGCCTTGCCCACTCATGGCCCCCCCCAGAGCGTCTATTTCCCCCATGGTCCCCCCCAAGCGTTTTTAGCTCATGGTCCCCCCCAAGCGTCCGTTCCCATTCATGTCCCGCCCAACGCTATTTTCCTATCATCGTCCCCCCCAGAGGTCCGTTTTCCCCCGCCCTGGTCCCGCCCAAGTGTCCGTTTTCCCAGTCATGGTCCCCCCCAGAGGGGCCGTTGCCTAGCTCATGGGCCCGCCCAGAGCGTCCGTTCCTAGCTCATGGCCGCCCCGACGTCCGTTTTCCCCGCCCCTGGGCCCGCCCCAACGTCCCTTGCCTAGCTCATGGGCCCCCGCCCAGAGCCCCTTTCCACTCAGGTCCCCCCCAAGCGTCCGTTTCCTGCTCATGGGCCCGCCCCGAGCGTCCCTTGCCAAACTCATGGTCCCGCCCCCAAACGTCTTTTCCTAGCTCATGGGCCCCCCCGCCCAAGGGCGTTTCCTACCATGGCCCCGCCAGAGCGTTGTTCCTATCATGGCCCCCCCAGACATCTGTTGCCTACCCAGTCCCGCCCAAGCGTCCGTTTCCTAGCTCATGGGCCCCCCAAGGGGTACGTTTTCCTTGCTCATGGTTTCCCCCCCAGGGGGTCCGTGCCTAGCTCATGGTCCAGCCCAGATGTCCGTACCCTTTTTGTTGCTTTCCCACCCTAGTCCCCCCCCTTTCTTTCCCGGGGCCCCGTTTTTTTCCTCCCAGCACCCCTTTTCTAGGGGTTCCCAATTGGCTAATAAACACCTGTACTTGGTTTTGGGTTGCCCCCGTAAAGTTGGGGCCCCTGACCTACGTGGAAAGCATTTTTTTTGGAGGGGGGGGGAGTGGCTTTGAGGGGGGGGGGACTTTCACGGGTCACCCGCGTCCCCTGCCATGGGCCCCAGCGGTCGTGCCTTCCTGATCCCTTCCTGTCCTGTCCTTTGTTCCTTGGGGGCCTGTTGCGCACTGTGCCCCCCTTGGCGCGCGCGCGGTACTTCCTGTTCTTATTGGTTTCCTGTCCTTACACCTTTCCCCTTGCCCTATGACCCCTGACTATAAGAGGGTTCCTGCCCTTTGCTCTGGTCAGTCCATTGCAGTCTCATCTCCACTGAGTCCATCTTGATCTCCTGCCAGTGTCTCTGGACTTAACCCCTGAGATGCTGGTCCAGTGTCTGTAGTTATCTGAGCTCCTGACCATCTGTCTGTCTCCTGTTGTCGTGTCTGTTGTCTCTGCACCTACCCTGTGTCCTGCCTTGGCTCCTGTTCCTTAACCCACTGTATCCTGCCGTGTCACCTGTCCAGTACCCGCTTTATCCTGTTGTTGTATCCTGCTGTGTTCCTGTGTACATGTACGTTTAAACTTTCTCTGCATATTTTTTCCTATGTTCCTGTCTACCACCGCCTGTGTTCCTGTCCTGCACCTCGGCTGTCACCGCAGGTAGCCACGTCGGGGTAGCGAACCGGGGGGTCCCCGAGCAAAGGGTCCGCCCCGTTTTGCGGCAGGCTCCGGTGAAGACCAGGGGCCCCTTAGACCCGCTCCCTGGCGTGGTCTCCATATACCATCTCGCCTGCGGTGATCACAGAGGATCCACACCTGGATGTCAGCGGCGCCTCGCTTCAACGTATGTTTGTTGTTGCTGCACCGTTACACCAGCTTATTTATAAAAATAAAATAGGAAAACAGTTTCAACAGAGTGGCTGTTGGTTGTCTGTCATAAAAAAAAAAGAATGCGACAAGATAAAGGGTTCATACGGCGTGATTGTGGGGAGTATCTCAGTGCGTAATTGTGCTGCAATACGCCCGAAATGTGCCCGAAATTACGGTAATTCATAGCTCTTCTAGAGAGATATGAATTACGTTCATCTTCCCCGACGTGTATTGAACACCGGGTAAGTGAAGTGATATGTCCCTTCTTCCCAACGTTTACACACCGGGGATGATGGAAGTCAATGATGCCACCCCACCCCTCAACCCCCGCGCTTTAAATGTACGTGCTGGCCAACGCGTTGCGTACTTCTAAAATGCCATGTGAACGGCATGTGAGGATGCCGAAAGGGTGGTCTCACTAACACAACCATTACCATAACAACACTGTCCTGATGACCAGCTGATCATGACAGGCCTGGTTCCTGCAACCCTAGCTGATCAGCTGTTATTGCCAGAAGAAGGTCTACTACTGCTGAATGGTAATGTAGTAGCTTGAGTTAACTCTGGTTTATAGTTGGAGGTTCTAAGTCTTGATGACAGAACCCAGTACATGATTGATAATTGGAAAAAACTGTATAAATTGGTTGTTTTTCTCATATCTGCAGCCACTTTAAGGGAATGTATCACCAATCCAATATTTGTTTCACTAGTTAAAACATGCTACTGATACATATTCTTTTCTTCTTAGCTGTTCTTATTTTCTGATTGTAGATTTTTTTAAATTCTGTTGTCTGTATATGATTATAGGAGCAGCCATCTTGCATGAGTTGCTTTTAACAGCATTCTGATAGATGTTTTACAGCAGCTATATGGGCATAGGATCCTGTTTACAGAAGCAGACCTATTGACTTCCATAGGAGAGTTTTCTAGGCATGCTCTGTGTCCTGGGAAGAAGTCAGTGAGCAGGGAGGGAGAGCGGTGTCTATCTCCTATTGTGAATGATAGATTTTGTGTTATTTACACATTAGTATCACCTTTTAGTGTAATCCTGCTTGTACTGATAATGAGCAGCCTGCTGAAAAGCCTTCCCTACAGAACAGGAAGTGTCAGACTATTATAAAGCATAGTGGCCAAAGTGAAAACTGCAAGATTTCAGTTTTTTTTTTAAATATTGATAATAACATGGAAAATAAAAAAGACGAATATTCTTAGAAAAAGAGGGTTTAACATAAAACACAAGTTAATAGGTAATTTCCTAATAATAGATTCCTTTTAACGTTGAATTTTAGCATTTTATATGCTGGATGAACTGCATACTGAGTGACTAGTTTAATAGGTAAAGGAGTATTCCCATCACATTACTTCTGCCTGGTCTGTGCTGGTCGCAGGGAATTAAAAAGGTGACTGTTTTCTCCGTTGACCTTTATTGGAGTCCTGAGCAAAGTAGAGGAAATTTTCTCAACTCTACTTAGAATTCTTGTAGAAATGAATGGAGAGAGCTGTGCATACATGGCCAGTATAGAGTAGGCCGACTAGGATTAAGTAATGTGATGGGAATACCTCTTTTATGACACTAGAAATAAACAAATGGCACCTGATTTAGTATCTGACAGATACACTGATAATACAGCAATGATGATAAAAATTGTCATTTTATACTTGTATTCAGCCTTTTATCTGTAGGAGGGTTCATGTATGATATCTTACAACTCAATGGAATATTTTGTCAGTCTATACACATGTAACAGTAGTAATACAGTAGGATTAAATGAGTAACTTCTGCTTTCATTGTCCTTTCTAAATGAGTTTTTATATTAATTTTATTATTTACTATATTTCTTTTATTTTATTATTTACTATATTATTTACTTTTTTGTAAGCATTATGTGCATTGAACTAATTGCACAGTATATTTATCTATATGGCTGTTAACTAGAATTTTTCCTAAAAACTTAGTAAATAGAATGCAAATTACTAGAACACAAAAATAAATAGTGTTTCTCTGCTTCTTTTGGCTGCATTACATGCCATGGATTTAAACGCTTAACATGGGCTCTTTGAAGTTTGCTGTTAGATATGCCATTGATTTTCACCCAGTATTCCTTGTCCGTTTATGCTGGCTCCATGTATGTAGTACTTGGAATGCCAAGCTCTGGATAACAGCTGTGAACACTATGCTTATCTCATGAATTCCCTGACGTTGAGTTTTTTGCTTCATGATAATAATGTTGCAATGACAAAAAATTTGAAAGTAATATTTTCTTTATTATAATAAAATCTTTTGAGCCACCTTTGTTTGATACATTTTTAATATAGCTTTGCAAAGGAGAGATTGATTTCTCTTTGCTCAAACCATGAGTATAATCATGAGCTATTCAACACAAAAGATGGCAAACTGTCTTAGGGTCTTATAGCTACTGATAACAGGAACTGATGGATTCAAATCACCTGATATTCACTTAGGAATATATAAGAGATGCCTGTAATCTAATCGAAAGATCACATATATAGGATGTCAATTTTGAAGTGACAATAAGTCAAATAAATAAATAACTTCAGTGTAATAATCATTATTTTCAGCTTTCAAAGCAGTAAAAGATCAAAATATTTCAATGAGACCAGTGTAAAAAATATAGGATATATGAAATATAGATGTAGTGTATCGTGTAAGTGGTTCTATAATCTAAGTTAAAAGGTTATTCCAATCACATTAATTAGCTTTGAACATGTTGGCAAAGGTAAATAAATCTCCTGCCCTTGTACAGAAGCTCCCTAGTTACCGACTACCTGTCTCTGATCTAGCTGCCGTGGCCAGGATGGCGACATCACTTTCTGCTGTGCCTTATTAGCAGCACGGGAGCTTGTTTATCTTTCTTACTGAGAAACATTAACCCTTTATAGCTCTGTAGCCTTGTGTTCTGCTGTTAAAACCCTTCCATCACCGATGTCCCTCCTGCTCAGCAAGGAACAGCAGAGCTAAAATTTCGGTCACTGCTGTAGAACCATCCACAGCATGAACAGGAAGTGGAAGCCTGAAGCTGGCTTTGAAAAGCAGGCTCTGTGAAACAGCCAGATAGGAAAAGTCCCTTTAAAAGGTGAGTGCATCTTTAAATGTTTCTAGACATAGCATTGATAGATACTGAATATGATATAATTTTATGCTGTGCTATACTCCACCAGAAGCATATTTTCTTAATGAGAGCATCCCCATAATAAGGCAGCTAGAGAGGCATGGTACAACATCGCCACAAAGAATGCCAATTACTCCATAGCACATAGCTGTGGGGACTCCGTATGCAACTGTACAAGATTTGTGAGACCTAAAGCTGAAATAAAAACAGCAACCTCTTCGGAACACAAATTTTGGTGGGTACAGGCCGCATTTGCAAAGCCCCATAAGTACCAGAACAGGTGAATCCTTTCAGAAGTCACCCCATCTTGGATTCAACACCCCTGGGCCATGAAAATGGAAGGAAAAAATGCAGTTCAGCTATTGTCTTTTGGGCTTCAATTTTACAGCGTTTGCCATGCAGTGTAAATGACAGGATAACTTTACCATGTGGGTTGGTACAATTGCTGTGATATAAATTTTATATAGTTTTTTATGTTTCATTACGTTTACAAAATAGAAATGCGTTTATAAAAGATTGCGTTTTTATGTCTTCAAGGTCTGATTACCAAAACTGTTTTATTTTTCTGTATACGGAGCTGATTATGGGCTTGTTTTTTGTGGGATCAGTTGATGTTTTTATTGATACCATAATGGGGTGCATATGACACTTTGATAACTTTTTATTAAGGTTTTTATGAGGCATTTTGAATAAAATCCTGCAATCCTAGTAGTGTTTTTTTTTTTTTTTTTTCACAGCAGTCACTGTGTGGTATAAATGACATGCTAGTCGCTAGACATTACAGGTCGATACGATTACAGCAATAACCAATTTTTATGTTTTAATGCTTTTACACAATAAAAACATTTTTTGGCTTTTTGCATCGCCATGTCTGAGAGAAAAACAAAATTATTTTATTTTTGTGAACAAAAACGTGTAGGGGTTTGTTTTTTTGGGGAGAGGGGGACTTTTCTTTGATATCTTTTTTGGCATTTATATAAGTTTTTTATCACTTTTAAATTCGTTTTTTTGAAAGGCAGGGTGAAGAAGATACTGCAATCCTATTGTTTTTTTTTATTTTGACGGGGCTCAGTGCAGGTATACGTGAAAATTCATTTTTTACTCTGTGGGTCAAACTTTTTATGGGGGATACCCAATTTATATAGTATTTTTATATTGAAGCACTTTTAAAAAAATAAAGTGTTTTTATTGTATAAAACAATATTTATGCATTACTATCTTCTGATAGCCAAAACTTTTTTTTATTTTTCTGTATACAGAGCTATAAAGGGCTTTTTATTGCAAGATGAACTGAAGTTTTATTTGGTACCTCTTTGGCTTTTAAAATTAAAAGTTTTTTGATCACTTTTTTTTTACTTTTTCAGTGTTTTTTGGGATGAAAAAAAATAAATTCTGTGATTTTTTGTTTTTTTTTTTTTAAAACCATTCCCTTTCGGGGAAAATTAACATGACAGATTGATAGGGTAGATTGTTACACACACGGCATTACCAAAGGTACGCACTTTATTTATTTTTGATCTTTTTTGGGTCGATTGGCGTTTGTAAAGGGGAAAAGGGTGGTGTACGTCTTTTTATTTAATTTTGCGTGTTTGTGATTTTTTTTTTCACTTTTCTTTACTTTTCCCCATGGGGGACTTGTATCAGTTATTTTTCAGATTGATACAAAAAGGGGACCCAGTACATAGCAGAACTCTATTTTACTGGTCTCTAGGCAAATGTCACTCAAATGCCTGCCGCCATTGCCAAGGGCCCACGGTGTGCAGCAGGGGGCCAGTTTTAAAATATACACGGCCCCTGTCACGATCATGCGGGTTCCATTGAACCCCGACTTTTTCCAGAACGTACCGGTATGTCCATTTGCGGGACGAACAATTTTGGGTAGGGGGTTTCAGAGGTTTTTATTTGTTTTAGAGTCACAACTTAATTTTTTTGACTTTGTAAGTGATGCTCATTAAAAATTATTTACCAATTCTGCTTTGCAAAACCAGGTAGAGAACCTTTTACTCCCCTACTTCCTGCATGCCCTGGGATGTTCATTGATCACATGGCCTTAATGGACGTTTTTGATCATCAGAACTGCTAGAGTCTAGGGCCCTTCATTATTTTTTTCTGTTTTTTACCTTTTTGATAGGAGGGATGTCTTTATGAATGTTTTCTAATAGACCTTTTTCCCCGGGTCAAAAGACTCGTTGTTTTTGATTGGTGAATGTCATTGGGAATCTGAGATTATCCAAAAGCAGTCAAAAAAAGTCTCCCTACTGCAATTAATAGTATGGTACCGGGGGTAAAGATCTGAGACGCTGCCCTCACTTAATTGGTACAGTTATGATGCCACACCCCTTTAAAAAGGGGCACACAGTTTTTCCAGATAAAAACTAATTGTATGGGGGATGTGAATCACCCACCTTTTTCCCATGCTACATAGGCATACAGTGTACAGGAAAGCCAGGTGATGCACTTTCCCCCACAGCAATCGCGTTATAAATAGGGGATGTGTTTACCTGCGTGGGGGATGAGCACACATACATAAAAATAAAAAAAACCCAAATTTCTATATATTTGTAAATTGATTATTTTAATCATAAAAAAAGGAAAAAATTTTTTTTTTTTACCATGGTCAAACCTTTTAAAATGCACGGGTATTCAACACAAACTGCGAAACCAGAAAGTGCAGTAGAGCAAGAGCTGGGGCAGGGTGTACATGTTTTAAAATGATTCTGGCCCCTTTTGTTGGAAAGGATGCTGGAGAACTACTGACCCTCCCAAAACCCAGTAATTTCACTGATTTTTATGATAGTGCATAAGGAGGCAAAAGAAAAGAAAAAAACACATAAAGGTAAGGGAATACTTTACTTTTCCATATAAATGCTGTTTATAGGTTCTAGAAATCTTTAAACCCCCAGAAAACCCTTTTTAAAACTATTTCCTGGGTAAAGAACTCCAAGACAAAATCCGGAGTCGATGGAACTAAGCGCTCGGAGGAGGTATGTACAAGGTCGCTTAAAATAATCTTTGTGTCCACATTTTTTTTAAAAAATACGTAGTACAGAGACTTTTCCCATCAGCCCCCCCGTGATTTTATCTAAGTGGTTCTTTCCCTTTTGTACTGTTCCTGTGGATCTAGTAAGAAGTGCTACGATCCCAGTGTATTGGAACCTCGGCTGCTGGCGGTTACGTATGTGCACATATGAGTTGTACCTAATTGGTAATTCTAATTGACCTAAAACGGGGAAAGGGGTTTATTCTGTTTTCTGTCAGTGGAAAAACATGCATATGTGTCTTTTTTAAAGTGTATGAAAACTTTGGCTTAAACTGTAATAAACATGATCTACTTTTATGAGGGGGCCCCCTAAAATAACTTCCTATTGGGGGGGGGGCTTAAAACCTATTGCCTTACCTATTTTGGGGGGTAAAAACCCAACAAAAAAACAAAAAAGTGCCCCCAGCAGTTAGGTAGGCATATAGGGTCCCCTAGTAGGTAGGTAGGCATATAGGGACCCCAATATGTAGACATATAAGGCACACCAGAAGGTAGGTAGACATATAGGGCACCCTAGTAAGCAGGCATATCGGGTCCGCAGTAGGTAGATATAGGGCCGGGACAAGGTATTCTGGTGCCCTAGGCAAAAAAGAATTCCCGGCCCCCACCACCCTTCCCAATGTTAATTTAGCCCCTCCAGCCTCCTTTGTCCCCCCCTTTTTTCCCCTGGATGAAGTGGAGCCTAGGGGGGTCCCCACCTTACCCTTTTCCCCGTCGTCCCGGCCTTGGGTAGTATATAGTCCCACAGTAGGAAAAGGGTAGAAATAGAGGCCCCTTTTTTAGTAGGCAGATTTTTCAGCCCCTGACAGAACCCTGTCATTACCCTTTTTCGGAAAACCCAAAGCTTTAACCTATTTAAAAATTCTTCATTGGTTTTAGGAATAACTCAAATGCAAGCTGAATCCCAAATGAGGTTTCTTTTTCGAAAAAAAATTTTCTTCACTGCTAAATTTTATCATGTAAGAAAAAACAAAAAGGGGCGATTTTTGGCAAACAAAAGTTTTGGTCCCCCCACAGAAAAAATCAAACAAATTTTTCAAATCAAAATAGGGTTTTATAATTGGTGAATGAAGTTGTGGTGCTTTTAGACCCATTTTTAAATTTTTTGTTTGACTTCCATGAGCTTAAAAGGACGTCACCCTGCTTTTTTGAAAATGTTGATCAATTTTTTGTTGAAGACATCAGGAATAAAAAAGAAGCGCTTGCATGCCTCCAGAGTTCATAAAAGATTCTTTGGTTTTTTTTTCCCCGAATTTCCCTCTTTCACCACCCTAAATAGTCAATGATGTTCATGTCGGGGAACTGGGCTGGCCAAAGTCCGGGAGCACCTTTACTCTTTTTCCCTTTGAGGAACTTTGATTGTCATGGATGTATGAGATTGAACACCCTGCTAAAAAATTTGACCCCTTTTATATAGGGAAGTAAGAGGTATAATATTCTTGATTTTTTGGCTATTAAATACCCCGTCCCCCTTGCAAATGTTTCTACATCCCCATACTGAATGTATTCCCAGACCATACTTTCCACACCAAACTTAACAGTTTTTTTTGGTGTATCTTGGATCCATAGGGCTCCAGTGGTCTTTGCAGTTTTTTTGGCGGTGTGGTTAATTAAATGAAGATTCATCTGAGAAATCCCCTTCTGCACTTTTTCAGCCCCATCCGTTTACCCAGGCTGTGCCTTGGGGAAAATACCACACAGTTTTTTTTAATTGCCTTTTGTTAAGTGCTGGTTTTGGGCCCACTGATTCGACCTGGAGGCATTTCAAGACAGTCCTACAAACTGTTCAGTTGACACAGGGCTTGAGGTGCCAAGCCTGTTGAACCCCGTGTGAAGTGGAAGAGGGCTGGTTTGATGTTAAAACCAAAAAAAGTTCCCCCCTGAGCATTTGTTTGGGGGTCTCCCGGACCTGGGCTTATCAAAAACACCCCAGTCTCTTCAATTTTTTTTTTAAATTCTTTGTACTTGAGGCTGAGACACAATTTAAAGGGGCCCCCCCTCTGCAGTGGATTGGTCTTCAGCCCCTGTAATCAAGGCTTTGGTCGCGGGTTTTATTTTTTGGGTTTTTGTCAAGGTAAGTTCCAGTTCAGTGAAGGTCGGGGTGCTGGAGTTTCTTTTTAAACACACCCCCCAATAATTAACCCCCCCCATAATTATGAGCCCCCAAAGGGAAGCTTAAAAATAGGGTTGGGTGCATTATATGACAAAGGGGACAAAAATTTTTCTTGCCAAAAAATTTTACCTTTTGGTTCCTTAAACACAAAATTTTTCGCAAATGAAACTAATTAATTTTCTAAAAAAAAATCTCATTTGGGAGGGTTTCAGTTGCATATGAGGCATTCCTAAAAACCCAATGGTGAATTTTAAGTCAGGTTATAACTTTTGGTTTTTACAAAATGGATAAGTGCAGAATTTTTGTCAGGGACGTATTTCCCCCTCTTTTTTTAGGAGGTAGGCACCTAGGCCCTGCCATTAAGTAGGTAGGTAGTTATTTAGGTCCCCAGTAGGTAGACATATAGGGCCCCCCAGTAGGAAGGCAGGTATATAGTCCCCTTTTTTAGGGAGGGGAAAGGGACCTGGCCCCGCCTTAAGTAGGTAGGTTTATTTTGGTCCCCAGTAGGTACTGTCAGGGGCCCTAGTAGTATTAGAATATAAGGCCCTCCAGTAGATAGGTAGGCATATAGCGCCCGTCTCGTAGGTAGTTGGGTATATAGGCCTCCATTAACCATGAAAAAGTAATTCTTACCTCTCCCCATTCCCCATGCCTAGCAACTCTTTCCTAAGACCTGTGCCCGGTGCAGAAAACATGACATTATCATGTCACCTGCATCAGGACTCTGCTTCTGGCATCCTCAGCAGCAGTAGTCGACAGGGCAGGGAGCCCATCCCTCCTTAACTTTCCCCTCTACAGTAGTTTTCAATTGTATGCGCATCCTGCGCTGAAACTGGGGCCCCACCAGGGGGAATCACCTGCCTGATGGCAGCCATGAAAGCCTTCAATAAGCTTTTGGCTGCCATAGCAGCCCCTGGGCACCCAGTGATCTTGTTGTGGGGGTGCCGATGGAGGGGAGGGGGCAATACGGTGGATTCTTGGTTAAACAACAGAGATTAGAGCCGGGTCTGATCTCTGTTGTTACTGGCAGGTGCCAGCTTTATCTAACCCGCCACCAAACCCATGGCGGGGGCGGATTCGAAGTGATGCTACGCTGGCACAAGGGGTTAAAGTTTATCATTGTGGTGAGAAAACCCCCTTTAAAAAAATATCACTAATAATATTAAAGTGACACTGTTAAGTTCATCCTAAGGTTTCTGTGACTTGTGACAGTTGATCTCATGACTAACGAACAGAAACTGAGGCAGCTAGCCAAGAGGGAAAATATTCAGCCAATACGTATTGACTCTGCTTTTCCCACACTGACAATGTGGGAGGTATGTGTCTCAATATTAACTTAACCACACAAGCTTTTTCCTTGGCTAGAACAATCCGTGTATTGTGAGAGATTCTATAGATAGATGTAGGTAGATACAGACAGACAGACAGACAGATAGATAGATAGATAGATAGATAGATAGATATGAGATAGATTGATAGATATGAGATAGATTGATGATTGAGAGTAAAAGATTTGAATAATAATAGAAGATAGAAATAGATAGATAGACAAAAATACTTTTAAACTTCCTTAAAGCAAATTTTAGACCCTGTTCTGAAAGAATAAAAATGTATTCTTCTAACGCTTTTAAACAAAATAAGAACAACAATGTATTTGATAATAGTCTTTATTTACCTATGCCGACATGTTTAAAGCTAATCCATGTGGTGAGAATACCCTTGCATGAAATATTTTAATTCATTCTATAAAAGTAGAGTATTTCCTGTAGCCGGTAATAGGTCAGGATGGAAATTTTGCTAAATAATTTAGACTTGTGGTTAAAATCAGCTTCTGGGGGACTGACATGACTCCCACAAGCCTCAATATGTTTTAATGCCAATGGGTTTTTTAAACTCCCTCCGCATTCATTGTAATCACACAAGCAGCTGTTTATCAGATGGAATGTGACAGATATATTAAAAGCACTTACTTCCTGCAAGTTATGGAACATTTTACAGTGATCAAGCTTCCTGGTACTGTGCTACTAGGAAGGAGCTATAGTCGGTCATCATGGAGTATGTCTGCCTTCTGTGTACACAGAGAGCTGCATTACAGATACGGTTCTGTTCCCCAGATTATGAGGGTTCTGTATGGAAAAGAAGCTTTATTTTCCAAGTGACAGGTGTATGACACGATTGCACAATGGTATCTTTACATATTCACCTTGCTTTGTGGGGATTTTGCATATACACATAGAAAGGTGAATTTCCAGCCACTATTGTTTCTGTGTTGTCCTTTGATGTAAAAGGCTGCAATGGGAAGCTCAGCTCAGCAGCATCATTTAATCCCCATTGTCAATGGCTGCATTGTATTCTTTGATCAAGCAGCTTAAATATGGTTGGAAGGTACTTTAGCACAGAATTGTATATGACCTGGCCTCTGTTTGTGTAAGATTAAGGGGTAAAAGCTACTGTACCATGCTCATTATATACTGCAGGCGTATTCAGCAGTTCGTTAGTTAAATGCATGGCAATATTGTATAGGTTGATACTGAATAATTACAGATGTGTCTGTGCAGCTGATACATGTGGAAGAAATGCACCTTAGCTTTCAGCCGTCCACTCGTCCAGAATCCTTAGACTATGTTCACATGGTGCACTTTTCACGCGCAGTTTTTTTTTTTATAGTTCTGTTGCTTGTTGAAATGCGCTACTAAACACATTAAAAACATTGTATGCATTGTGTTATGTGATTATTACAATTGCTATTGTTAGGGTAGGAACAAAGCGTGGCCATGGAGCTTTTTTTGACACATCGCTTTATTAAAAATTATTTATTTATTTAAAATTGAAGTTTGACAGATTTAAAATATTTTTTCCTCACTCTTAAAGGGGTTTTGCCAGGACGTGCCTTATCTGCTAAGAAGCAAATGTAAACAAAGCCATGCTGAGCTGAGAGAGCGAGAGACACAGCCAGAGCACAGAGCCATGCATAAGGGATCGTGTGAAATGTTCACTCAAATAATCAAACTACAACTAGTGGATTCTGTATACAAAAGACAACACCTTTTCTCCACAGCAGCTTGAAAGCTTCTTCATGTTCCCTGTCATAAGATAAAGCAGGGATCTACTCAGATAATCACACTACAACTAGTGGATTCTGTATACAAAAGACAACATATTTCTATCCGGTGCCTTGAAAGCGTCTTCAGCTCCCTCTCATCGGATAAGAAGTGTTCTCTGCGCAAGCCAGGCCAGCAGCTCTTGTCAGGTCGTATCTAATAGAAGCTTTTAAGTAACTAAGGGCAGGTAAGGCAGCCTGTAGCTCTCTCAGGCTGCAATATTTTTAATCACATATATTTAGAAAAGTGATTAAATACCCATTTTGGAGGATCCCACGTCAACATTACATCGTGGCAAAACCCCTTTAAGTGAGTTCTGAAAATATCAAGCTTGTTTTTCAGATTGGAGTTATCTGCCCTATAGTCCAGAGGGAGTCCCGTGCACCACACTTTAGACTTTGAGCAGCGATATTTGTGACCAACAGTGAGCTGTATCGTTTTTTTACATTTCTATATACACGGCGCCATTTTTGTGGGAGATTCGCATTTCTGGAGTTCACTGTTCGGTATAAATGACATCCTATCTGTATTCTGCAGGTCATTTCAATTCCGATGATATCAAATTTGTAGAATTTTTGTGATGATTCAGTCCTTTTAAAAAATTTCTTTACAATTTATTCATGTTATTAAATTTGTGCTACAGTGCCAATATCTATGGCCAATAACTGTTTTAAATTTCTATTTATAGACCTGGGTGAGGACCGTTTTTGCGGGCTGAAGTGAAATTTTTATTGGCACCTGTCAGGGACAGGGGGTACGAGAGGTGGAAAATATCGAGGGCACACAATAAAGGAGACAGAGAATTTGATCTCACTGCTAATCTCAGTTATGCACCAGCGAAAGGAAAAATCACACACAGAGGGGTCTCTAGGGCACACTACCAGCACCACCTCCTTCTACACAACTTGAGGGCAATCAGGGATACGCTATGCAACAACCGCTCACACTCGGCGCTCACTCAGCCTACACTTATGAGCACATACCCCCACACGGTCCACAGCCCCCACAACACATACACTGCCACCACCTTTGTATTTCTAGAAAGGAACTGAAAATAGCTTCATTACCGGTCACGTGCACCAGTAGCCACTTAAATTCTTCTGAGATATTCATTAGGACCACAAGACAAATCTATTAAGGTTTTAAGTTTTAATATACAGGTACATTGCTTAGTTACAGAAATTACAGACATAGATTAAAACGTGCAGTACAGTAGTAAACAAAATAGGATAAAATAACTTTGGGGTGACAAAAAATCACCACTGGCTGACACCTAACCCCAGCGCTTGTAATAGAGAGACGTCTCTCAAGATCCCTCGCTGACCATTTTATTTAAAAAATGGATCCAAGACTCGTCCTCCGTAATCCAGAGGGGAAACCTGTAAAATACAGAAACACTAATCAGCATGTGGCTGATGGCTATCTATAATGCCTAGGGCAGCATGAATGCTGAATATGGCCCTAAAGATAGGTAGACTCCATTTCAGTAGTCCCTTAAATTAGGGGCTTCAGGTAGGTGGGAAGGAAAGCCCTAGGTAGATAGGTAAATGGGCAAGGTCCCAAGTAGATAGGGGGATCTTAGGTAGATAGGTAGGCCCCATGTAGTTTGGTGGGTAGGGTGGTAGACCCTAGGTATGAAGGTCTCCATGTAGGTAGGTTTGTAGGCCTCAGGTATTTAGGTAGGTAGTTAGACCATAGGTAGGTAGATTGCCCCCAGGTAGGGGGGTACATTTCCCCAGGTAGGTAGATTGCTCCCAGATAGGTAGATAAATTGCCCCCAGATAGGTACATTGTTCCCAGATAGTTAAATAAATTGCTTCCTGATAGGTAGATTGCTCCCGGATAGGTAAATTGCTCCCAGATATGTAGCTTGTCCCCAGATATGTAGATTGCCACTAGATAGGTAGGTATACGCCGCTGGTAATTCACATGTCAATTATCTCCCCCCTCGGCGTATTCGCCGAGCAGGGAGAGGAGACGTAATCTATAGTTCTCTATGAGAACTGTGGATTACCGAAATTTACTTGGACGTATTCCAGCCATAATTTGCGCACTGCGGCGCGTAATTACGGACTGAAATACGTCCAATTTTAAGCCGTGTGAACATGGCCTTAGGGGGACATGGTCTCCTGGTTTCCTTAACAAAAAGAAAAAGTAACCAAAAAGTCGCATACACTACAAATTGGTACCAATGAAAACTAGACCTTGCTCCACCAGAAATGAGCCATCACACAGAAACAAAAAAAACATTGGTTTCAGAAAATGGAAATGCAGATATTTTTTTTTTATTAAAAAAGCTTAATTTTTTTTTAAAGTAGTAAAGCAAGACAAAAACTTAATAACTTTGGTTTTGCTGGAATTGTACCAGCAGAAGACAGATAGCATGTCATTTATTTTGCTTGATGAGCTCCGTGAACCCCCCCAAAAAAAACTGTGGGGGGGGTTTTTGGCTCCCCAATGTATTATATCATGCATTAAATTGTATCATTAAAAAATACAACTCATCCCACAGAAAAAAAGCCCAGATATTGTTATGTTGGCAGAAAAATAAAACCGTTTTGGATGTTGGAAAGCAGGAAGGTAAAATACGACATTTAAAAACCTTAAAATGAGTCAGACACTAAGGAATTAAATAATGAAACCCCTTTGTGATTTTTGATACACTATGTAATATATATTTATTGATAACTACTACATAAATGCTATATACAGTGCTCTGATAGGGTGCGTTTACATGGCAGAGACCATCAATACTGGTCTGGAAATAACAACCGGTATTTGGTATTTTTTTGGCATGTGGGGGGGGGGGGGGCGGCTTTTTTCCGCGGGTTGTGGATTCAAGCCCTCCCACTTCGCACACACATGTTCATGTTACGCTCGCTGGCAGTGTCAAAAACCATCTGGCGGAAAATTAAAGTACAATTTTATACAGGACAGTAAAAAGGTCTTCTTCAAAATCATAATTGCCTCTCTCCTAAAGGACACCTGCAAGATACATGCCACCGAGGCCCTGACTTCAGTAGGGGAAACCAGCAATTTTGGGTCGGTAACTGTAGAAAAGCTGCTATGTAGTTTAATATGGGCTGACTTTACCAAAACGGCTGTAGTGTTATGTGGTGGCCATTCCCACGTTCCAGGACAGGCTTTTGGCAGGTCTCTGGAGGTCTATTAAAAGCCCTGTGCTACAGGAGGACAAGGGGATGTGATTGCTACCTGGAGTTCTGGAGCACTAATTCCTCCCCCAGGTTTGAGGGAAGCCTGAGCCATTTGGTAACTGGGTAATCTGTGTATGTGGGGTGCTGAGCGATAGGTTCATACCCATGATAGAGAGGGACTCCTATGTATTGTTAGTGGCCACAGCCCAGGATTTTTGTTTGTTTTTGTGTACCATCATACTAGGGAATAAAGTCTGCTGAGGCCAGTTTAAAATATACTGTGTGGTCTGAGTGATGTGTTTACCGTGTGTTATCCACTAACCAAAAAGTGATGATCCTGATAAAGTACATTGAAGAGCCCTGGGACTGTCCGAGATGGCAGCTGGATGAGAGTGACTGGCCTACACCCCTAATAGCAATACTGCTAAAGGGTAACTTGGCATGTTATAAAGCCTCTGTAAAATTCTTTGTTTATTTCAGATGCAAGAAAAAAATCTTCATTTTCTGAACTTTCTTTTCTTAGCTTTCTTTGTGATTGTTTAATTTTCGGGTTTCAATAATGTGACAATAAATGTCATATTTTATCCTTATACAGTACTCAGCCTTGATCATTCACATCTAGTTCATATTTTTCGGAAGTTAGGCATATCATTCTACCAGTTTGTCCTTTCTTACCAGTGAGGTGTGTCATTTTGACATGAAGAGATGCATGACTCATCTTCTAGGACTCTGTCCAGAGTTGCTGCAACACCTTTTCTTTACTCAGCTGATAGCTTTGATACATAGAAGCTATGATAATAGATGACTAAACAGCCTTTTGTAGTGATGCTTGTACAGAACG
Source organism: Phyllomedusa bahiana (assembly GCA_025379985.1). Lineage (NCBI taxonomy): Eukaryota > Metazoa > Chordata > Amphibia > Anura > Hylidae > Phyllomedusa > Phyllomedusa bahiana. The sequence continues at coordinate 47,314 of JAODAL010020793.1, forward strand.
GCTGTGTTTAATTTAACTGACACATTGTAAAGCAAATCAAAAAAAAATAAATAAAAAAAAATAGAAAACAAGTTCCATATGGGGGTTTTGTAAACTAACCTAGACCCTTCCAGATTTAGTATCTTCTTAGGCTATGACACATATACATAGTTGGACTGAAGTTCTATCTCCATAGAACATGGTTTAATAGAAAAGTCTGCTCAAAATGAGGTTCTCTTCTGCTGGATCTTTCAGGCCCTGATATATTCACAGTAGTATTGGAATTGGACCTCTGCTGATTGGCAAATAGTTAGCTTCTCTGATGAGCAACTTTTTCCCGCTTCTTTAAAAGGGATGGACATTGGTATGTCAGCTGAGAAAAGTCAGAGAAGAAACACCTTGCAACCATTGCCAAAGGAACACAAGCTGGTGTTGGCAGTGTTATGACCTGCAGCATGTTTTCGTGGAATTCTCTGTGCCCTCTCATCTTTATTCCATGTGGAAGCCCCATTTTTTTTGGGTTTCAAATGAATCTATCCTTTCTGATCAAGTAAACCCATACATGCTATTTGTCTTCCCTGGGGTGAACAGGATCTTCAAGCAAGACAATGCAACATGTCACGCAGCTAGAAATGTCCAACATTGGTTGGAAGAGCATGACCAGACTTCCAAGTATCCCCCTGGAGCGCTAAATACCCAGACTTGAACCCATTGAGCTCTTGAGACCCCCTAAATTTGGGGGTTCACCTATGGATCCGCCCAAAATAGGATACCTGGAAAAACCTATTGGACCTTATCAAGTCCCCCTCCCACCATCAACTCGTCTTGTGCACACAGTGGTTACTCTGAACAGGGCCGCCTCAAAAATTTTGGGGGCCCCATACAGGGGGGATGTCTGCCCCCCCCCCCCCCCCCCGGGCCGACCCAACCCCTTGCTCCCCCCCTCTCCCCCCCCCGGCCGCCCCCACAGGCCCCACCTACCCCACAACCATCCCACCCCCAGAAAAAAAAAAAAAAAAATTTGGGGGGTCACAAAAAAAAAAATGAAATTTGTCCATTGTTTTTGGATTTAGTTTTTTGCGGGATCATACAAGGTCCAGCAAAACCCCCCATGTCACCATTATAATGTTACAAGCAAAGCCAGTATACCCAGATCAATTTTCCAAACAAAAATATAAAAATTCTAAAAAATTTCCGCCACCCTATTACTACCATATACGACTACACCCCATAATGTTTTGACTAAACCATATACCAATATCACAAAAAAAGAACAAATACAACACCTAATAATACTGCCAAAACACACCACATATCCCAACATAACAAATACTGAATAATCTGCCATACTGATTAAAAACCATCACACCAAAACCAATATTCCTCCAAAAATTGACCCTATAGTGAAGATCCCAAGTGTACACATTGCCTGAAAATTTTTTTATTAAATTTAGGCCTCTCAGGTGACTTTTGTCGAGGAGTCTTCATTTTCCCCCTTTTCCCTTCTCTATTCGGTTTCCCCAGCCCTCCATGATGACTTCCTCCGTCCACCACTCACCCTGCAAATTTCACAACAAAAAACCTGAGACTCCTCACTTTTTTTTTATCATTTTCCCAATGAGTGCCCCCCTCCCCCCCATGTACAACCCCCCTTTTATAAGGGCCCAAATGGAAAAATTACCCCCCAAATTTGGGGGTTTCCCCCATGGGTATGTAGGTCCCACGGGGCCCCCGGGCGGTTTCTAGGCATCCACGGGGCATAGCTAGGTAGTTGGGGAGACGTAGGTAGCTTCGGGCCCCCGGGCGGGGGTTTTTGGCCACCCCGGAGGGAGAATGGGCCCCTGAAAATTAGGTCCCCTTTTGGCAGAAAGTCCCTCCGCTGTAGATTAGGCCCCCTTTAGGCAGAATAGCCCCCCCCCCCCCCTTTTAGTTTGGGCCCCCTTTGAGGGAGAATAGTCCCCCCCCCCCCCCCCCTTGTAATTGGCCCCCTTTGGGAAATATCCCCCCCCCCTACCCCCCGTAATTAGGCCCCCTTGTACAGAATATTTCCCCCCCCCACCCCCCTTGTAGATTTGGGTCCCCTTTTAGCAGAATATCCCCAGCTTTAATTTGGGCCCCCTTTTAGGGGAGAATTTCCCCCCCCTTTTGATTAGGGCCCCCTTTAGGCCAAAAAGCCCCCCCGCGTAATTAGGGCCCCCCCTTTTCAAATATCCCCCCCCCCCCCCCTTTTAGATTAGGCCCCTTTTAGCAGAATGTCCCCCCGCGAATTTGGGGCCCCCTTGTGCAGAATATTCCCCCCCCTTAAAATTTTGGGCCCCCCTGTAGGGGAAAAAGTCCCCCCCCTTAAATTAGAGACCCCCTGTAGGGGAATATCCCCCCCCCGTAATTAAGGGGGCCCCCCGAGGGGAAATAGCCCCCCCTGAGATTAGAACCCCCTGTAGGGAGAATATCCCCCCCCATCTTTGGGCCCCCTGAGGCATTGTTCCCCCCCCCGAAAGGGCCCCCTTAGGGAAAGACCCCCCCTTATTAGGGCCCCCTGTAGGCATAGTTCCCCCCACCCAAATTTTTAAAGGCCCCCCGTAGGGATAGTTCCCCCCCCCAGTATTAAGGCCCCCAGTAGGCAAGTTCCCCCCCCCCCAGGATTAGGGGGCCCCCGTAGGCATACCCCCCCCAGTATAGGGCCCCCCGTAGGCATAGCCCCCCCCGTATTTGGGGGCCCCCTGTAGGGATAGCCCCCCCCCTATTAGGGCCCCCTGTAGGGAAATGCCCCCCCCAGTATTAGGCCCCCCCCGTAGGCATGCCCCCCCAGTATTAAGGCCCCCCCCCGTGGCATAGCCCCCTTAGATTTGGGCCCCCGTAGGGATAGCCCCCCCCAGTATTGGGCCCCCCGTAGCATACCCCGCCCCGCCCCCCTATTAGGGCCCCCCGGGAGGCATAGTCCCCCCCCCCGTAATTAGGGCCCCCCGTGCATACCCCCCCAGTAAGACCCCCCTGTAGGCATATCCCCCTCCATATAGAGCCCCCCCTGTAGCATAGTCCCCCCTTTAGTATTAGGGCCCCCCTGTAGGCAAGCCCCCCCCAGTATTAGGGGGCCCCCCTTGGCATAGTTCCCCCCCCCCCTATTAGGGCCCCCCTGTCGGCATAGCCCCCCCGTATTAGGGCCCCCTGTAGGGTGGCTGCCGGGGGCGGGCACCCCTTCAGGGAGGGTCCCGGCCGCCCAGCTGCGCACGTGACAAACACTTTCTTACATTCGCTTTGCGCGCTGTACCGAAGTCGGGGGCCTTCCCTCTCTCCCGTCGCCACCCCCGGCCGCTGCCTCCCCGCCCCTTTGGCGGGGGTGCGGAACAGTTTGAATCCGTGAAGCCCGCCCCCGGGGCGGGGCCTCGGATTAAAAATTTTCGCATCCCCCTTTCCCACAGACAGAAGGAGGCGGGCCCCGGGTCCGGCTACGCACGCCCACCCAGGGCCAGTAAATAGAAGATGGGCTAGCATCCCGCGCGCACTGACCGGGAGCGCGGGCCCCCGTCCCCCCACACCGCCCCCTGGCTGTAGCTGAAACGGAGGCAGCGGTTCTAATACAAACGGGGAAACCCCCCTTCCCCCTCCCCCCCCCCCCCCGGGCCTCTCACCATGAGAGCGCGGCGCTCCTGCGCCGCGCTCTACAGTGTTTGTAAAAAAAAAAACGGAAATAAGCGGGCCTGCTTGAAGCGGGCCCCCTTATCTCTCCGGGCCCGGTACAGCTGTACGGGTTGTACCCCCTGTACGGCGGGCCTGACTCTGGCTATTAGCTAGTCATAATAATGGACTGTATATTTTGAGTTATGCACTTATGCTATTTAGGATCACTGCTATGGAGTATTATACTTGGATCAGGCAGCAGCTGGTTATAAATACAATCCTTTAAACAAGTTTAATACAGTTTACTCTTTATATATAATGTTAAAACTGATGGATGAGTGTATATGATACAATTAAAATGCTTTGATTTATGACCATACAGTCTGGCACAAGGCACTTTCCAATGAAATACATGTGACTTTCTTATTATTCTAAACAATCCACAAAACAGACTTAAAGGAGTTGTCTCATTAATAGCTTTCAGCCTCTGTCTGTGAATGGGAGTTGAATTGAGGGGCGTGCTATCTTCTCTGCCTCTTCCCCCCTCCCTCTTCCCCCCTCCCCTCAGCACACAGGCAGCTATCCGCCAGTAACTTCGATACAGCAGGGGGATTGCTGCCAGAGTTAACCCTGTGTGTGCCTGCCTAGAGAGGTCTATGATTGCTAATAGCAGAACAGAGGGGCTGCAAGTGTTCCTATACCCTCTGCTTAGCTTACATACTCCACATCTCCAGCAACAACAAACAAACCCTCTCAGAACAGAGGCAGGAAGCTGCAAAGTGTTACTCAGGCTGTGTCCCTAGTACAGCACAGCATGAACTGTTCACAATCTGTATAGTATTATTATAGTTACAGCTCCACATACATCCTGATTATAGTAACAAACAGGGTCTCTGCTGTCACATCTATTGATCAGCCTAATCTCTGCTCAATCTGTGGAGGAAGCAGGCACACACAGGGTTAATCCAGGCAGCACGGACATAGAAGCCAGAGTCCTCCCTCCTCCTCCCTACACTACAGAAGCATTCTGTGCGGGAGGGGCTCTCTGCTCCGACCTGTCTTCAAAGGGATGAGTCATTCAGACCTGACAGCCAGTAAGATAAGGATCAACAGGTCGGCAGCTATAGAAATTTGAGAAGCTGATGCACTCCTATGAACAGGGCTAGCTCAAAATCAGTAGGACATTTGTAATGAACATATATTGCAAAGCTGCTTGTTTTTTAAAGATCTTTTAAATAAAACCCAATCATTGTAGCGAGACAACCCCTTAACTATATCTTCCAAACGTCAAATATTTAATAAATAATCCACTTATAGGGTGCAAAATACAAAAGGTATTTGCGGTTAGTAGTAGTGTAACTGCGATTGCTGTTAAGTTTCATCAAATAATCCACAATGTCCAAAATTTCCATATGCAATGTTGTGAGATAGAGTCCGACCGGCGGCTGAGTGCAAACCTGTGATGTTTTGAGGGTATGTACCACCCTTTTTCTCAAGCATGTGAGCACCTGATCTCTGTATATAGGCAAGTGCTAATATTTATTCTAATATACTAGTTTAATATTAACAAAGTAACTAAATATTGATCTAAAATAATATAGTATAAACAATTAAAGTAACTATAATATTTAGATACTTCACAGAATTACATTGAGGTTCATTTGTTCATTTAACACCTTTATTGTATATCCACATAGCCTCTTTTTGTAGCAATCATTTTTCAATAGATAATCCCTTACCAACCTCAACATCCTCAAGCACGCACCAGCGGAGTTCACACACTCCATGTCAGGCTTCATAAAAATGATGCGCCATATCTTTTGATACATTCCGTAACAGAAGACTGTTCCATATCTTCATCCTTTTTCTTTTTAATTGTACGGATTGCCGAGCGATGTTCATTTAAACACAACTTAATACATCGTCTGCCCTACATAGCCCTTACCACATGGGCATTTGAGAAAATAAATTACCCCCTTACTGTCACAGCTTTAGAAACCCTTCATGGTAATTTTGAACCCCTTAGACGGATGTAAAATATCAGGTCACTTAATTATGGAATTGCAGTTCTGACAGTTCAGACACGAAAAAGTCTCACAGCGTTTACTAGCTAGAAGAGATTGTTTAGTTTTCTAAGCAGTCACACTATTGCCAATAGTTCTACCCTTACAATAGACAAATTCCATACAAAGAGGGAGTGGAAGCGATCAGGGAAACCCTATGTCTAAATGTTACGTTGTCTAATGCACACATTGCGTTTCTGCTTGTGCTTCTGGATTTGATCCTTAAGAAAAATTATTTTAGGTTTGGAGAGGATTCTTATCTCCAGCTACAGAGGACTTCGATGGGGTTCCCTGTGGCAACCAGTTATGCCAATGTTTTCATGGTGGCTTTTGAGACTAAGGATATTTTTTTATCTACTTTAGAGCCCTTCTTGAAGATGGGAACCACATTTGCCTTGCGCCAGTCTCCTGCCATTATACCAGTCACCAGAGAATCCCTAAATATCATGTATGTGGGCAAATAAATAATTGAGCTGAGCTCTTTAAGAACTCTTGGGTGTAAGGCCTGGAGCCTTGTTCACATTAAGTTTATTTAACTTGACCTTTTCTACACTCAGTCAATTTATTATCAGTTGATATATTAACAGTTCTGGTTCACATAACTTCTGCACTGGGCCCGCCCCATCTTCTCTGGCACAGCCCCCATCAGTAATGGCACCACTTACACATTCATTAGGCCCACCCACATCAGCACTGACCATGTCGTCATCAACTACTTTCTCCTCCTTTGTATATACACAGCTGAAGAATGTATTTAGTAGCTCTGCCTTCTCCTGATCTCCAGTGACCAGCTCTCTAATACTATTATTTTAGGGTCCTACATGCTCTGACTTTGTTTTTTTGGCATTTATATCTTTAAAGAATTTCTTGGGGTTTGTCTTGCTGTCCTTGCCCTCCTGCCTTTCATTCTGTATTTTAGCTGAATTGATCACCTTTTTACAGATTTGTAATTTTCAAAGGCTAATGCTGACCCCTCTGACTTATATTTTTTAAATACCCTTTGCTTATTATTTATTGCCCTTTTAACAGAAGGTAGAAGCCATGTTGGATCTAATTTTAATTGCCTATACTTAGTACCTATAGGAATAACTTTTGCTATATACTTCCCCAAAGTATATTTAAAGCTCTCCCATTTGGCTTCTACATCACTTGGTAATAGCTGCTCCCAGTCTATGTCCCGTAGTGCGGCCCTTAATAAGGGGAAATTGGCCTTTTTAAAATTAAATGTTTTTGCCCTTCCGCTCTGCTTTTTCCAGTTTAGGTGAAAAGTAATTATATTGTGGTTGCTGTTACCAAGGTTTTCAGAAACAGTGACCGCTCCAACAAGTTCTGCTTTGTTAGAAATGACCAGATCCAACAGAGCATCACTTCTAGTGGGATCTTCCACAAACTGGCCCATAAAATTGTCCTGTAACAGGTTGAGGAACTTTCTCCCCTTAGTAGTAGAAGCAGAACCGAGACCCCAGTCAATATCTTGGTAATTGAAGTCACTGTTTAACCACTGTGATTCCGAGCTCAATTGTGACTATAGCATTTAAGCCGTTAGATGGGTGTTGGGTAGTGTAAAACATTTTTTTAAAACACACTGCCACAATGAAAACATTGTATGTAGCCCAAAAATATGAGGCTGGTTTAACATATATTGATTTAAGCCCAGAATAGATGGATAATCCTAAAATTTACAAGACAATCATATATTAGAATGATTAGAACAAGGCAGCTAAATCTGTGTATTGGCCAAAATGGGATTTTCATGATACAGCTGTCAATCAAAGCATACGCCCCTCCCGATGGCTTAATAGCTGCTTGAAGCAGGATATTATCAACAGTATCCTTTTTCAAGGTGTGAACTATAAGGATGTACTCACATCATATCGCTGCTAATTTGCAAAAATGTTCACGTCTGGCAGAATTGTTGCACAAATTTCTGTAACTGTCCCATTCATATAAGTAGTGCCATAGTAACAACTCCATTCAGATAAATGGAATTAACAAATCTGATGCATTAGAGTATACCATAATAATACAGTATAATCCTTTTACTTTTAATTATAATGTGATTAAAAAATTGAGATTAATTGAATTTCCAATTTATTAGTCTAGAACTTTCTAGTTGCCCCAGTCAGTTTCATTCGCTTGCAAATTTGACAGCTAAACTGAGTTGGGCTATTTGTGGCAGAAGGTGCAGACATGTTGAACGTCTGAAGATTTAGAGCACTTGTACAAGACAACATTTATTTTAAAGATGGGGTATCGGTATCCCGGTCCACCTTAAGTCAGCAATGTTCGTCTGTTTAATTATGAGTTATAATTTATAATGGCACCTTAATAAAATAATATTTTTAATGTCCAGATATCAATTCTAATAAGAAAATGTCAAAATTCAGATTTTCTGTAAAAAGAGAAATGGTGCATTTAAAGTGATAATAATAAATTGTCCTAGGACCAGGGGATTCTGGACCCCTGCTTAACTTTATTATTCCAGTTACAGAAGACTCAAAACTCTGTCTTCTTTTTATTGACCCTGATATATATACTATGCACAAAATTAGAATTTTTCTTAATGAATCTTTATTTCTTGCGAGTAAACTTGTCGCTGGAAGTTCACCTTTTGGTAGAGTGAATTCGCTCAATGAGCTTCTCGCTTCCTCTCAAAAAACTTACAATGCCAAGCAAAAGGGTAACAATGTTTTGAACTTTTGACTTTCATATCTCACCATCCAATACAGCTTTAAACGCGCGACTACCATCATTTTATAGTCATGTTATATACTACCTTGGCTATTTCACACATAATTTGACCTGCAACTATTTAGCATATGCTTATGCATATTCTTGTAATGTAACTGCATTGTTACTGTTTTGCTTCTGGTGGTGGAACAATCTTTTTCTTCTTGTTTGCTACAAATTACAACCTGTTTTCACATTCCATAAAAGCTTAGTGTGTTATTAGGTTGATTCCCAAACAAAAGGTCACTGGTTTGAATCGAGGAGCAGCCATGAAGAAGATTTCCCAAGAAAAGAAAAACTGCATCATTCAGCTCATCAATAGTGGTCTCTTGGCCAAGAAAATTCCCAGACTGCATTATAGGAGTTCCACAACAGCTGGAGGACTATGAAATGAAGTCCGTACATTCATTTCAAAGCCAAGAAGTGGGCATCGAGGCAAAATATCAGAGTCAACAAGCTGACTCATCACAAGGTCAATCAGTTCTGGAGTGACAAACACAGCAGTGGAGGTGGCTCATATAGATCATAATAGTGAGAACACAGACGTCCATGCAAACACCATGTGCCACGCATTACACAGGTCTGGAATTGTGGCCCAAAAAAGGTGAAGAAGCCTCAACTTCATTATCATCATAAGAAGCGTTGGCTCAAGTTTACAAAAAAGTATGAAAAGTGGACAATAGAAGATTGGAAACATGTAATTTTAAGTAATGAGATGAAAGTCAATAGACTGGGCTTTAATGGGTGCAAACGGGTCTGGAAGAATCAAAGTAAAAGGGAGCTAACGGATGAGAAAGTGAAGTTTGGTGGAAGAAGTCTGATGGTATGGGATTGTTTAACAGCCAAAGGTGTTAGATACTTGACCAGGATTGATAGTGATCGCAATGCTGAGCTATATGTGAGTATCCTAAATGCTGAGTTGCTTTGTACACTCCGGTGATATAGGTATTAAAAGGATGACATTGTGTTCCAGCAGGACCACGACCTGCATATGTCAAGATTGGCAAAAAATGGTTCAATGACAATAAAATAGAGTTACTGGATTGGCCCCAACAATCCCCAGACCTCAACCCATTTAAACACTTGTTGGTAGAGTTGATGACAAAGCTGTATTTGTACCCACATGGGGAACATATAGAAGAGACCTTGGATGCTTGAATCTGATTGAGATCATGCCCAGAAGGATCCAGGCAGTGTTGAAAGCCAAAGGTGGATTTACAAAATACTAACAAAATAATAAAAATAAAAGTCTAGGATCAAAATGGTAACAATGCAGTTACATGGCAAGAATCTCCATAACTAAGCAGATGCTAAATAGTTGAAAATTAAATTTACGTATGAGATAGTCAAGATGATTGTTTATAAAATGATGGCAGTCTCATGTTAAAAGTTGTAGTGGATGGTGAGATATGGAGCCTGAAAGTCACAAGTTCAAAACATTATTACCCTTTTGGTTGGCACTATATATACAAGAGTAGATTGTGTCGAGGCTTAGTTCCATAAAGTGTAGGACAAGTGGATTAAGGTAGATCTAATAATAATATAATAAAATCTGAATTACCTCTTTGTAATAATCTAATACATGTGGAGCTTTGTGGAGCTCATGTATTGATAACTAGATGATGATGTTAATGAATTTGTTGTCTATAGGTATGTAACGGATGAACTTTCTCTCAATTTTTTATCATATAGACTAAGGTTGTATCTTACAGTATTTTAAATATTTGATTTTCTCATACCTAAATTTGTATACCATTGTATATATTTTGCCTGTATTGCAGGTCATTTGAATAGTGGGTTGCAATACTTGACAGCAGCGCTGTTCCTAGGTTAAATTACATTCAGGGCTGTGTAAAAGAAATTTCCCTCCCGACATTCCATTCTTCCGGGTGGGTGGCACTGCAGTGTCCCAAGTGACTGCCCGCCTCGCCTGTGCCCCTAAAAATGTCCTTGCTTGACAGCACCACTGTGAGGAAGAATTCACTTTACTTCATCCCCAATGACAGCTCTCTCTCCAACCTCATCTAGCCAGATGGCCCCCAGCCCAGGACAAGCTCAATTTACACAGTAATCAAGCCCATTGTAAATGCCTTTCTGTAGGAAGCCACCACAGCATGGGGTCAACCCATGAAAGGACCCTCATGCAACTCAATTAGCTCAGACCCCCAGCTTCAAAGACTTGCACAACAGGCACCTAACCAAACCCGTCTCCGATATTTCATATCGATTTATAGGCGATCCGCTCATAACTGGTGCATGGCGAGTTCATATCTGAAAATATGGAACTCCCCGCACACACAGCCACCATTTCCAGGTTTCTGGGGCGCAGGGGGACCGAGATATCCAGAACCTGACCTACGAAGCCCATAAGATAGGCGTGTCTGATATCCGGGTGTCGTGTAGGTCCCGCCGGTTCTGATGGTGCTACCGGCTCGGTTCTGTGCCAATGCCCTGCCGCGTTATAGTCCATTTTTGTGTTTCTGTCAGAAACTGCATGACCAGAATGGGAGGAGTTCCTATACCGTCCCAGGGGTGTGTGGGGGCGTGCAAGGGGGCTGCCACGTGGGCTGTCCCCTCACAGATCTAAGCAGGAGCCCGTTCGGGCTCTACCGTTGATCCAGGAGGGGGGGTACCTAAGAGCATTTCCAGGAGCATCCATACACAGCAGCCAGGCCACATAAGCCCCCCCATGTGAGCCCAGAACCAAGCCCGAAGGTAACTTGATCCATTTTAACTGCCTCACCACTATGATTTACTGTTGTGGCTGGCTATAGGAATGACAGTCTTCTTGGCTGGCAGCTACAGGTGGGTTTGATATTGACATCAGCCTAAGCACAGGAAGAGCCTAATGGCTGGAGTATGTAAATGGTGTTGTCATTGTGCTGTTTTACCATGCTGAATGCTAGAAGTAATTAAAGGGTAATAAAAATTGTAGATTTGGCGTCAATGGGAGAGAGTACAGAAGGACAGAGCTACTGGTAGCCTTTGAAAGTATTTAGGCCTTGGGCCTGTTCAACTGTATAAAGTTGGCTAAAGTTTGGATCAAGCAGTAGTGGATTTTAGGCTGAAATATTTTGTCCTCTAGGAAATTGGCTGGACAGGGCTGGGATGATAGGTAGGCAGAGGTGGGCGATCGCCTAGGGCGTCACCTCTGCCTGTGAGAACGGGGGCGCTGTTAGCTTACCTGCTGCACCTGTGTAAGTAAACTAAAAACACTGACTGATTTATTGATGATGGTGATGCTGTGCTTGCCCGTAGCATAGTGCTCCTGTCACTAAGCAGCAGCCACTGATCTTTTGCACTCAGTCAGTGGCTGCTGCTGCCACCGCCCGCATTTCCCGTCCTGCTCCTTCCTCCACTGTGACGTCTTCTGTGGAACACCTGACCACAGGAAAAAGTGCTGTACCACCACAAGGCTCTGAGAATTCCTGCCTGCCCATTGTCTCCCTGCTTCTCATGTGCAGCAGTGGTGGATTGTTGGTGGCGAGCACGGGTCATGCAGGGAGAGTTGGTAACACTCAGTCAGTGACTGACCACCCAACCTGCAGCAGCAGTAGTGTGTTACTAACAGTAAGGTGTGTCCCATACCTCCTCCATCCTGCCCATCCCTTGCTGAGTGCAGGTTCCGGATGGGTTGATGGTGTGGGTGCCGGGAGACAGTCTGGACATCGTATTTGCTTCTGACTGGGCCGGACTTGAAGCAGGGCTGCAGACTGAGGTGAGTTTGTCTCAGTAAGACGCAGGCTAACAAATCAAATGATTGTTAGACAGTCCTGCCTGCCTACTGCTAAGTGGAGTTGGCAAGTGGCAGACTGCCTCGCAGTGTGCAGGCCCCACATTCAACAGGCTGTGACTGTATGGGTATGTTCACACGGCATATAGCTGTGCATTTCTGTACATATATTACCAAGTTAATTTTTAAATTTCAACTGCAACATTCTTTTCTGTGGCCTTCCATCTAGTACTCTTGCTCTTCTTCAATCCATCCTCAACTCCACTGCCTGTATGATCCACCTCTCTCCTCCTTTCCCTCTCCTCTTTGCCTTTTCCCTTCACTTATACCAAATTCCCCAAAAAAAATCAGTTCACGTTACTGATCGTTTCCCTAAAAGGGCTCCCCCTTTAACCTTTTCCCCCCCAATAGCTCTGTTTTAAAATTTCCAAAATACCTCCCCCCCATCAATCTCCACTTTGCACACCAGGCCCCCAAGACTTTTCATGCTTTTCCAACCCCGGGAACCCAAACCTCCCCACAAAAATTTCAGACCCCAAACCCCCTTTTTACAATTTTCCCCCCCCCCCCCCCCCCCCCCCCCCCCCAAAAATGAAACCCCTTAAAACCATCTCCGGGGAACGCTATAACCTAAAAAAAGGGTGGTGCTTTTCCTCCTGACAGGAAAAATCCCGGGTCGGTTTCCCGGGCCGGTTTTTTTTTCCGTTTTTGGGGCCCCGTCCCCACGGCCACGGGGGGGGACGGTTTTTTTCTCCCGATGAGCGGGGGAAAAGCCCCCCCCCCTTTCCCACATTGAAAATACATACCCGGGGCCCCAAAAAAAGGAGGGAAAGATTGTGTTTAACAAATTTTTTTGCGGCCCGGAACCCGCGGGGGGAAAAAAACCGTGGGAAACGGAAAAACGGGGGGTGAGAGGGGACTGCTCCCGGGGTTTTTTCCAAAAGAGCCTTTGGGTGTTTCTTTTTGGGCCGGTTTTTCAGGCGGTCTAAAAAACCCAAAAAAACCGGCTAAAGAAACTTCTAAAAAACCTGTCCCATGGGGACAGGCCCAAACCCCTTCTGCCATTACCCCCAAAATTTTTCACATAGCTTGCCCCCCCCCCCCCCCAACCCCCCCCCCCCCCCCCCCCCCCCCCCCCCCCCCCCCCCCCCCCCCTTCCCCCTTTTCCTCCCCTTTTCTCCATTGTAGATTGTAAGCTCTTGTGGAAAGGTTCTTCTCTGCAGCTTGTAACAGATGTGGTAGTGGATCATCTGGACCACCACAAGCGATGGTGTAAGCCACGCCAGGGAGCGGAGTCAAAGTGGGCCCTTTTTTTTCACCAGAGCCCCCCGAAAGCGGATGGCCCTTGCTGGGGGGGATTACTACCGGGTCGCTTCCCCGGGACGGGGGACTTGCTTGCGGTGGCGGGCCGGGTGTTGCGCGTACAGAATCGTGAAGCGGCCCTCGAAGTCCCGGGGGGAAAAAGGCAAGGCCCAGGACCGGGGGCCCTAAGATTAGGGCCCAAAGGAGGGAGGCAAAAGGTACGGTAAAACGGTAAATAGAACAAGGCACTTTGGAATGTTTCCTTAAAGGCACAGGGCCCTAACTTTTTCGGCAAGGTGCTGGGGAAAGAGGCGGGGGTTTTAAATAGGGTCAGCGGCCCGGGGGAGACCAATCCCCGGGGCACACTGCCCCTTTAAATTTTCCGCCGGGACGGAGACGGGAGTGGGGAAAAGGTAATTTGGGACCCCAGGACGCCGGAGTGTTTTGCAGCCCACCCTCGGGCTGGGGGCCCCGGGCCCCGAAAGAGGAGGCGCGCGAGTTTGGGGTTCCCGCGACCAACACGGGGGGCGGGGGACCCCTGTAACAGTCCCCCCCCTTTGGCCCCCCCCCTCTTTCTGGCCCGAAATAAACCTAGAAAAGAGGCCCGACCCAGGATTTCCCCTCCGGCTCCCACCCCTTTTTCCCCCGGGCCCAAAACCCCTTTTTCCAGTCCCCCAAAAAAAAAAATCGTCTCCCCCTCCCCGTCTTCGGGGCCAAAAATTTTTTTTAAGGGCAAAAAAAATTTGGGGGAGTCGCTAGGGGAAGGGGGGGGGGCCCACAGACCAAGAAAACCCGGTTAGGGATAAACCGGTTTTTAGGGGAAAATGGAAGGATTTTGGGGAAAGCGCAGGTCGGGGGGAGCCGGAGCTTGTGGGCCAAAGGTTTTAATGCCCCTCAGGACTTAAAAGGGGCCCAAAAAAAGGGGACCCAGCTTGTAGCAAAGGGTTTTTTAAAAGGGAATTATCTGGCAACAGCCATCCCCTTTAAATCCCCGGGGACAAAGGAAGGAGGGGGTCTTCTTTTCTTGCCCGCTGGGTCTTCAAAGGGGGGGCAGAGGCCTGAAGCAGGGATGGCGTTTTCCCCCCTCCGGCAGGGATAGGTCCGGACCAGACAATCCACAGCAGGGACATGGGAGGAGGGCGAGGGCATTTGGAAAGGGGGGGCGGGATGCCCCCGAAGACAATGGGAAGGAGATGCCCCAGCGGAATCGATCCGGGGAAAATTAAACAAAAAATTTTCCGCCCACGGTAGCAGACTTAAAAAAATCATCTTGTTGGCAGAATTGAAGTGGAGGAAAAAGGGTTTCCCCAGTCCCCTTGATTCACCCTCTCTACTTGCCCTTTGGATTGGGGGTGGTAGCAGAGGAAAGTCCACTTCCACTTGTAGAAGCGAAAAAAGGGCCCTTTCGCCAAAATTTTCAAAACGAACAAAACCCCCCATCCAAAAATTTTATGTGGGGGAAAGGGTCCTTTCAAAAGGGAAGATGTTTTTTGAAAAAATATTGGCAAAGCCAGGCGAAGGGGGAAAGGCCGGGCGGGGAAAACGAAAGGGCCTTTTTGGGGAAAAACGGCCCCGTACCACCCAGAGGGCCCGTTTTTCCCCCTCTGGGGGCCCAGTAAGTAAGTTATGAAGTCCTTTTGGAAAAAAGGCTCCAAGGACAGTTTGGAAACAGGCAAAAAGGGCTGGAGTAGTCCAGCGGGTTTGAGCGAGGTGATTGTTGGGGGCACGGTGGGCAGGCCCCCCAAAAAAACCCCCCTTCACATTGTTGGCGAGACTGGGCCCCACCATAAAACCCGGGAAAATTCAAAGAAAAAACCTCCGCCCCCCGGGGGTTGTCCATCTATCGGGAACAGTGCCCCTTAAATTTCAGGTTTCCTAAACCCGGGGCCCCAGGGCACCTTTTACGTTTTTCCCCCGGGGGTACCTCTTGGGGGTTTTGGGGGGAAAAATTTTTCAGACTTTCCGGGAGGTACGATATGTTTTTGGGCCACCTCTTCTTTCCCACTAACACCCGGAGGCACGAAAAAGGGGGAAACGGGCCCTTTGACGTTCTTTTCTCCCGGTGGAAAAGGGGTAACGTAGTTTTAAAACGAGCTAAGAAAAGAGACCATTTTCGCCCTTTACGAGGGTTCCCGACCTTGGCCCTGTTGGAAAATAAGTCGGGAGTTTTCCCCTTTGGCCACAAGGCCTTTTTTGCACCTTTAAAAAGGGAGCAGTGAGATGCTTTACAGTACTTTTATGCCCCATAAAGACTTAAAGGGTTGTCTCCCTTTAAGTTTAGAGAATGCATTTAAAGAAAATACACTGTATTTCCTGGTTTAGACTGGGCTTTATTGCATAAGCCCATTCTTGTACAGCTCCTTGTGTGTGTGCTTTAGAAGCTAATTAGATCAATTACTTTCAAACTACTAACAACTTCTTATCTTTAATTTCCCCCAAAAAAAAAGCCCTAATTACAGTTTTCTGTTTAAATTTTTCATAAATCAAGCTTTTTACTTTTGACAAACACAGGACACGCTGGACCGTGTGATTCTTTACTCACTGGGTTTTCTCATTGAACAAACAGCAGGGGGAAATTTTTTTACAAAGGTTTATTTATTTTGGGGGGGGGGGGGGGGGGGGGGGGGAAATGAAATACCAGGGAAAGGGCATAAATTCATTGAAAAACCTTAAAAAAAAAAGGAACAAAGCAAATTTTTTTGGAAAATGTCTTTATTTTTTGTTCCCCCCACAAAAAAGAAAGCTAAATTTGTACGAGAAACCCCCTTTTGACTTTACTAAAGGGCCCATTTACTTCTATAGGAAGTTTTTTTGTCAAAGCGCTTACCCAGAAGGAAAAAAGGGCAGGGAGGTGGGAAAGGGGGAACTGTGACTATCTCCCCTTGTGATGGGGATCCCGTGGGTTTTCTATTCACCTGGTTTTCTCCTTTCAGTTTTAAACCCCCCCTTTTTTTGCTGATAAAGAGCCGACAAATAGAATTTTTCCACAAACAAAGCAGACTATTATTAGGCTTAGTGGCCAAATTTAAAACGAAAGGCTTTAAAAATTATTAAAAAAAATTTTAAATGATATGGAAAAAAAACAAAAAAAACAAAAATTTTTTAAAAAAAAGTTTAAAATAAAAATGTTATTTTAAAAAAATAAGTTTATTTTTGAGACCCCATTTCTTTAACCCCTTTAAACCCTATGGCCCGAAAAAATAGGGTTTAATTTACCCAAAAATTTTTTTGGGTTTTTCCTCTTTTCGTTTCAAAAGTTTAAAATTTTTTTTTTTTTTCAAAGGGCGCAGTTGTATGAGGCCCCGTTTTATTCGAGACAATTGTACTTTTTGGGTAATATTTAAAATTTTTACTTAAAAAAAAACTCATTATTTTATTTTTATTTTTATTTTTAAAAAAATTTTATTTTTTTTTAATTTTTTTTTTTAAAACCAACTTTAAAATTTTTTCACTTAATAACTTTTTTGATTAATTCTACCCGGTTATTTCCCGTCATTGAATAAAAATATGGGTAGGGTTTTTTTTGGTGTTTTTTTATGCACAATTTTTTTTTAAAAAATATTTATTTTTTTTTTATTATTTATTTTTTTATTCTTTTTTTTACACTTTTTATGGGTTTTTTTTAAATTTTTTTTTTTTTCCCCCTGAAAAGGGGGAACTGTTTAAAAATTTTTTTACAAATTTTTTTTTTTTTTACTTGGTAATGTAAATTTGCAAATTCATATATGCTTAAAACCCTTCTAAAACTGTTCAGTTTGAAAACAGGCAGTGATTAGGGGCACCACACATTTTGTCCTAGTCACTGGGTTCATACCCGGACAGCTCTGGGCCACTCTAGGGCCCAAAGGGGGCGTGCAGCCGTTCCCCAGCTCGTCGGGGGACCGGGGGTTTCGATCACCCGACAAACCAAAAGGGGAAACCCCTTTTATTTCGCTGCGGTAAAAGCACCGCCGCAAAACAAAGGGTTAAACACCCCGGGGTTTCCCTAGGAGATCCCTGGGTCGGGGCGGGGGAAGGTAAAAGCCCCTATCCCCTGCGAGCGCGGCGCGGGCCCCGCAAACTTTCCATGTCCCGCGCATGCCAAAAAAACGTCCCCTGCATACAACGCCCCAAAAACCCCCGGGTGACGCCAAAAGCGGTGCAAAGGGCTTAAAGGGGTTAAAGCTTGGGGATCCAAAATTGCTATTTTTTTGAACTTACATGGGGCACGGGTTTTATAAACCCTTTCCCAGGGCACCCAAGGGCCCCCATCGAAGGTAGAAACCTTGATGCTAAAGAGGTGGAAAGCTCTGGATACTATGCAACCTGCAACCTTATACGACATCTTGGCCTTTTACTGACCAAAACATCTCTGGTACAACAATATGAACTAATTTATCAGCAACCCAGAAAAAACAAACATTCACCATGCAAAGCCTGCTGGAACACTTCCATTTGGTTCACATCTAACAATATTTTAAGGCATGGTTACATTATACTGTACAGTCTTACAGTTACAAACAGCCCCATGAGGGCAACCATAATGCTGATGTGACACTCGGTGAAAGTGAGTTGGACACTGCTGTTCTAGTCTGTCTATACTACTGTTTGTTTAGGTGCTGGCCGCTTGATTACTCTTTAGCACTGAGTTATGATATATAAAGGGCCACATGTATGAAAACTGTAGGTCCGAGACTTTCTTTGTTGCCCATAGCAACCAATCAATGCATTCCTTTCATTATTTCAGAGCACTATATGAAATGAAAGGGGAGCTCTGATTGGTTGCTATGGGCAACAAAGAAAGTCTTAGACCTAGACAGTTTTCTTTTTTTTTCTTTTTTAAATCCATTTTTTTTATTTCAGATGTTTAATAAAATTGTAACTTTGTTCACATTTTTTTTAAAGTTTACAGACACATGCGTTGTTTTTTTTTAACCATAGTAATGCTTTTATTATAAATTTCCAAACACAAGGGTGAGGAAAGTACAAACACACATTATGGAGAACAGGCTAAACAAGCCTGTGTAAACACCAAAAATACAGTAAAAACATAACTGCCATAGTCAAACCTAGTCCATCACATGAAAAAATAAAGAAGAAAAACAGTCAGTTACGAAATAAGCGATATGCCAGTACCAAGTAGGATACCTTAGAGCAGAACAACAAAGTTTAAGCCTTAATAGGTCCCTAGGCCATTAATTGGCGGTAGAGGAAAATGCCTAGAAATTGTCGAAATATGGTGAGGTTGTCCAAGTCTCCCAATTACTTCTTATTTTCGCTACCATATGGGGAGAAATAGAGAGTGTTGTTTCACATCTATAGTGAAAGTTCACTCTGTCGATTACTTCTTTGAGTGACGGGAGGGAAGGGGACTTCCAGTGAAGTGCCACCGAAAGCCTTGTGGCTATTAGAATGTGATGGAGCACTGTTCTAAGTTGTTTAGGAAACTCTTCAAGAGAGATGTCTACAGTAGGATAGCTAGAGTGGGAGTTAAAGAGATGGGAAAGTAAAGGACTTCAACTATCAATTTATTTATTTCAGACCAGAAGCTACGTATCAACGGGCAGCTCCACCACATGTGGAATAGAGTACCGTCCATTCCACATCCCCTCCAGCACTAGACAGTTTTCATACATGAGGCTCAAAGTGCCTCTATGGAGTCTGTGGTAGTGTAAAGCTCGCCATACACATAAGCTAGTTAACAGGCAAACACTTGTTATATATACGTATATAATACTTTATTTGTAGCCTTATATTACCTGTGCAACTAGACTGATATTCAACATGCCTGCATAGTTTGTTTTTGCCAGATAGATGGATCATGTTCTGCAAATGCTAAAAGTAAGTGACCTAGATCTGATGATAACAATTGTGTAGGATCAATAACCAGAAGGAGAACAAGATGGTTGTAGGAGAAACCTCCTACTCTACTTAATCATCTGCATGTAATCTATTCCACTCCTCCAGCAAAATAAGCCTACATACTCGAGAATAAAGGCATTGTAACAAAATGAATCAAGCACTCACTACTTCATAAAAACTGCAGAGAAGTCTTTGGCCTACACACTTCCTGTAGCGTGTGATAATGTGACATTAAGAATAGTGTGCAGCATCTGTGGCTAGAATTTTATTTCTTAGACAATAAGCTCAGAGAAAACATTTGATTTGACACTTTAGTTTTTTTCCTTTGAGGACGTTTTACATTTTGTGTTATTCATGTGCTGGCAGTAAACACTAAGATGATTTTGGAAGTACATTTGATAAATACAATCTGTTTTTTTCTTAAATTACACCAGATTATACCAATAAAAATAAAAAATAGTTTTATTTTTAACATACACTAGAATTATAAGGCAACAGAAGCAGGCTCGGACTGGCCCACAGGGTAGCATGACCATGGCACCCCTGGAGTTGTCTTTCAATTGCATATACATCCTTGGAAGAGGCCGAGAAGGAAAGACAAAAAACACGAAGCAAAGCATAGGAGACATGTACAGTTATTTAAAGTAGCTGTAGGGCAGGCCCCCAAAATAGGCTCCACCAGGGGGCCCAGAAACAACTCAATTGGTGGGTCCCTAGAATCAACTCCAGCTTTGGGTTTTAGGCACCCCAGGTCCAACACTGATCACAATCAAAGCAGTGGATTTTTTTTTATTTTTAAGTTTTATGCTTTCCATCAATTAATTGATGGAAACTGCAGAAATTGATTGACTGTAGCATCTGCATGTCCTGTATTGAGAGGGAAGAAGAAAAACATTGTCCTCTATTGTGCTGATTACTTTACAGAGCTTAGTATCATCTGTAAAAATTTATATTCTACTGTGCAATCCTTGTGTAAGATCATTAATAAATATATTAAAGAGGATAGGGCCCAATACTGAGCCCTGTGGTACCCCACTAGTAACCGCGATCCAGTCTGAGTATGTACCGTTAATTATTACCCTTTGTTTTCTATCAGTGAACCAGTCGCTTACCCACTTGCAAACATTTTCCCCCAGTCCAAGCATTCTCATTTTACTTACCGACCTTTTATGTGGCACAGTATCAAATGCTTTAGTAAAATCTAGATATATGACCTCCAGTGCCTCACCCCAATCCAGTCTGGAACTAACCTCCTCATAGAAGCTGATGAGATTAGTCTGACAGGACCGATCCTTCATAAACCCATGCTGAAACAGCGTTATACATTTATTTTCAGTGAGATACTCCAGGATAGCATCTCTTAGAAAACCTTCAAACATTTTACCCACAACAGAGGTTAACTTACCGGCCTCTAGTTTCCAGGATCATCTTTTGACCCCTTTTTGAATATTGGTACCACAATTGCTATGCGCCAATCCTTAAGCTGCTAGTGAAACAGCATGGTGAGAAAACCTCTTTTAAGGGGTTGTTTAGGATTAGAAAACATTGCTGCTTTCTTTCAAAAACAGCACCATGTTCTGTCATAGGATATGCCTGGTTCTGCAGTTAAGCTCCATTGAAATAAATTGGGCTGAGCTCTAATACCAGACATATCCTGTGACAAAGGTGGTGCTGTTTCTTAAGAAATTAGCCATGTTTTTCTAATTCTGGACAACCCCTTTAAGCATTAAGGTCCAATACACATAGCCTATACTCTATACCTATGCCTCCATGTAACTTAAATGTTATAAAAATTCGTTATAAAAATTGTACCTTGCCGCATTGCACGCCACATAATATATTATTACCTTAAAACATTGATTCAAGTGTATTTAAAGGGGTTTTTACCCCATTCTGTTTCACATAACCTGCTCTTCACAGCCAGCATCACACTCACACTTCCTGTTTAGGCTGTGGATGTTCTGTAGAATGCTGGGATATCATCTGTATTCCCACGAGCCTGAGTGTGGTGGG